>JAAAKQ030002567.1:0-18879 GCA_010016005.3 Zanna intricata | reverse complement strand
ACATTCATACACATCATCCTCATTCATCCTCTGAAGTATTACCTTACGATAGTTCCGGAGGCTAAACAGATAAAGAAGTATTCATGTTTACACTCAATTAAATTTTTCAATCAATGCCATTAATTAAACATTAAAAACCAACTAAATCATTTAAAGGAACTTGGACCATCAAATAAGTATTTTTTCTCCATTTTTTGTTTGATGTTTTAATTTTTTCATAGATTTCTCTCATTAATTTGATATATAACTTGAAGAAATTACATTTTTTCCTACAAAAAAAAATTAGACTAAGGTAACCCTGTAACTTACAATGTTTTTTTTAGAAATTTCATTATTGAATATCTTTGGTTTGAATTGAGCTACAAAGGTAAATTTTTTTTCAGGCGGAATATAATTTTTTCCCTTTTTAGAGTAGCATCACTGCCGTTTTGTGCCATGCTTCTCTACAGTGTTACTGAGGTTTGTTGATGTTGATATGTAGTAAAATAAAATGGTTTCTTTGTGATTTAGTATTTTTGCTAATTACATAAATTCACTTTTTCAGGATGTAAGGAACATATACTCTAAAATTATTAAAGATTATTAGACAAAATTTTCAGGAAACAACAATCAGATTAGAATACAACCTACACCAAAAGAAGATATTTTAATGTCAGATTGAATAATTTTATAGTTTATTCAATGGTGAAAATTCTGAGTGTAGTAACAGTTCAAAAAAAAACTTTTTTAAAAAGACTACTAAATATAATATTGATTGAATATAATAAAATTCATCGGTTACAATTTTCAAAACAAAATGAAAAAACACAAGTAAAAATTTGAAACCGATTACACGAGTACAAGTTGAGAAAATTTCAAAGGTACTTGTATATTTACTTCGACATGTACCTCTTTTTTTCCCTTCCCTCTAGGATCTATGGATACTCTGAAACATACGATGTTTGACTATCCGGCATGGGACAATTACAGACTAAGATTTGGTATATTAGACCTCGCACCAGAGAATATGGTTTCAGCTATGCTTGATTCTGAGGATACATGGTGGTATCATTTGTAACAACTGTCCTACGTAAGAAAGGAGCCGAGGACCGAAGACCGGGTTATTAGTGAAAGAAAAGACCCGAACTGGGAGCGCCTTCGGGTGCACCCCGTTTTGAGTGGGCAAATAAGACCGAGACCCGGCCGTTGAGGGCGGAAGCTGGGGACGGTATAGCCCGATCTGACAACCCCATCCTCGGCAGTTAGAAGCTAAGGCACTTAAAAGATCCAGACCCGGTGGGCTCACCTGCCGTACCGGATTTACAGCCGGCGGGTAGGGAGGCCCACTAGAGGCAAGGACACTCCCCTGGATTGAGCAATACTTAATGTAGGTCCGACCCGGGAGAGGAAAAAAAAGACAGCGGCTAATTTGGCGCCTCTTCGCGTGTTTACACTGCCCCCCAGTTCGACCGCCTCCGAATTAAAATCACCAGTTAGTATGTTAGGAGTTGAAATCAATCTTAATAGATCCTCTAAGTCGTTGAGGAACTCATCAAATCTCTCTTCCGTACAATTCGGCGAGATGTATCTGCTTACCAGAGCGCATTTTGTTAGGGATAAGGTAACTAAACCTTTTCTTATCCTAATTTCGTTGACATCAAATCTCTGCGCTGATTACCACTGTTTCGCATTCACTATCAGCGAACCAACCTTGGGATTGAGTCAAACCGATATTGGGCTCCAACAGGAGAATCCAGTCGCAGTTATCGACGACCGCTGCTCTCTAAGCTGTCATGGGAGCAGCATCTTCTAGCCGCATTTAGTTGTATGCACTTCATGCTTTTTTTTTAAAAATTCCGGCCACCGCTCCGATCCTTACTCTCCCAATTAAAATTCCCTGTTCTATGACCTCGTTTGTTGCAGTCTAAATATCTTGTCTCCTCGAGGCAGTCCCCAATCTTATGCGCCGAACTGCCACATCTGAAGCACATGCGTGTTCGGTCCGCCCGTTGCAGGAGAAGGACGTATGTCCTTGCCTCCAGCACCAAAAACACCTCTCCTTTTACTTTCTAAGTTCCACCATATGAATGCCAGCCTATGATTATTCTCTTCTTATTCACTAGTTTGGCGGCTGCAAGTGTCGGGAGATGAACCGTGGCTCGTTTGGTTTCACCAAATGCACGTCGCAGAGCAGTTACTTTTATAGGCGTCCCGAGATATGTTGCCTTCTCGAAAGCCTCCTTTATCTCGCTTTCTTCTACATCCATATCCAAATCCTTGATGTGATATACGAGGGTTTTTCTGTCAAACTTAACATTTCAAGTTTTGTGTCTAACCATTTGATTAGATCTTCTTTTCTCTTAGAACTAATAATATCTTGTAACATCTTGGTCTCTCTCTTAATGTTCTTTCTCGACCAAAATTCCAACTGTTTGGTAAACATGTCACCCAACTTATCATTATAGACACAGAAGCGTAGTTCTCCAACTGAAGCTCCTTTAATCTTAGTTATGGCTGACATTGCATGTGACAGCTTGTGAATCTTGTCCTATAGCTTAAAATTCTCTTGATTGTTCTCGGTTTGCATCGGTTTCTCGTTGGTTAACCTAAGTTTAACACTTTCTTGCAAAGCGAGCACTTTTGCTTCTAGCTCCCTCGCCTTTCAGGCAAAGTTCGTCAAAGTTGGACTTCGAGGGCTGAGTCCCGGATTTCCATCTTGGTATTTTTGCTCTGAACGATTAGAAACACCAGGCGATCGACTTCTTTCAAAAGCTGATAGTGGTCCAAACCCTGTCAAGTCTCTATCACTGCTATCTTCAATCTGATCAAGGGCTCTCTTGGCTGAGTCACGTTTTTCGGTCTTCATGGCTTAGTAGTTAGCCCAAAATCCGAACTAACTTGACAACCGAAAAGAGGGCCCAAATCTACGTAATTTGAACCCCCACATATATTTCCCCTCCCGGGAAGGTCCGGGTTTTTTTGGAGGAGTCGGAAAATTTATGAAGACGAAAAAGTGGTCAAGAATTTGGAGGTCGGGGGAAAAGATATTAGATCGAAAAAGGACAAAAAAATTGGGGGGGGGGGGGGAAAAAAAGACCCGGATCGATGAAGATCCGGAGGGCCGGAAAGAAATCGGATAAAAAGTGCAGAGTTGTGATAGAAAAAGGATTCTCCTTACATACGTATCGAGCCCTTAGAATAATTTCTATAGTTTACTCACCACTGAATGAAAAATTTTCAAAGTGCTTGTTTACCAAATTGTAGAAGACATCACCATCCAGTTAAGTCTTGTCTGTTCACTTACAAAAATTCTTCTACACTATAGATATAATCTATATAAAAAAAAACACTAGAAAAAGGCTGTATAGTCCGTTAACCTAAATCACTTAACACAAGATAAACCAATCAATGTACTTTTGTAAATCAAAACCAGTCCAAAACAATACAATAAATTGCATTATGGCTCACCTAAGCCAAAAAATTGAGCTAAGCAAATAAGTCAATAAAGAATTAGTCAGTCAGTCAATCCAAATCTTTCAGAATTTTGTAAACTTATCCTTTATACACTATACTTCAATGCCAGTCCTACTTAATCACTTAAAATGCCAGAAAAACCCGACCAAAATTACACTAAAGAAGAGCGATCTACAACACCTCTTCACTGTAAGAGTGATTCCACTCAACTACTTGGACATGTACCTAAGATCTGCAAAGCCTTGAAGGATCAAACTATGCTCATGCCTATATCTCAAAAAAATTTCCTTACTTAAGTAAGTACAGGTAACTCCACCCCTACAGTTACAGGTTTTCCCAGTTAGTATAGTTAAATGATAAGATATGAATTTTTGTGACAAGTGAAAAATGCCAAGCCTTACTGGGATTCAAACCCAAAATCTTCATATTCAGAAATGCAACCATTGCATCAATAGAAGGTAATGGTTATAAATGACAAAGATTAGAACAACAAAATAAATAATTGATAACTACTGCTGCTTACCAACATAACAGACGTAATTACTTTTACACTATGACAATAGGGTGTTATGATTTTAATATTTTTTTACTTATTAATCTAATTATGTTAATTTTGATTTTAATACTTTCAAACTGAAGTAGAATTTCTCCTGATGATGATCGAATGACAGAGAATACTTGAAAAGGCACAGACAAATAGTTGGTAAGGTTGAATTTTGATTTATTTTATTTATACATAAATAATTGAATGTAAAACATAATAAACATATTGTAGTTAAAACACAAGTAAAGAACAGAAAAGATTGTTTGAATAGTATTAAAATTCAAATCACTGACAATAAAAGATACAAATTAAAAAAAGTTTTAAATTATGAAGAAAAATATTAAGGTAAATCTTGAATTAAAGAAAAGATAAAAATAATTTAACAATTAACAATACTTAAATCTATAAACACTAACTGAATATTATAAAAAATGACGAATTTAAAAACTTATTTTTCCCCAGTTTTTTATTATACTTGATTTGCTGTTAACTCCTGCATACAGGCAATTTTCCTCAATGAGAAAAGTATTCTACATGTATGTAAATTGTCACATTATTCTAATTTCTATTTTACTTTATATTAATGTATTATTGTATGTATCATTCTTGCATATTTTAGTGCCACATTATCTAATAATTTTTTTTTAGATATCAAATGCAAAATACTTTCTTTTTTTTATTTTGCTCTTTCAAAATATATATATAATATCTTTCAAATATATATATATAATAAATATAAAATCTTTCAAATATATATATAAAATCATAAGTATATGGATCAGCATGATGAAACTTGGTAACATCATTTTTTAAGTGTTAAATGATTTTTAATGACTACTAATGACAAAGAAATAGTGCATATAGAATATCTTATCAAGGTTTTTATTTTGTATAACCAACATAAGAAAGGTTGTTGATGTAAATTTTTTATCAGTGTGAATTTACATTCATCAACAAATTACACACCAACTTGCATTTTAAAATATCTATATAATAATTTACTTAACTTCCTTATCCTCACCATATCTAAAGAGATAAAAAGCATATCTATAAAAATGACAGCATGTAAAACTTATAATGCATTTTACTTCACCTAATATATAAGTACACTACTTTTGTCAATGAACAATTACACAAAAAAATATTATAAAATATCTAGTACAGATTAATGACTAATTAGCAACCCAACCTTTTAATAACACCTTACATAAAATGCACAATAAAATCAAAACTCATTAAGTGACGGAAAATATATCGCACTATACTACATCTATCAACATACAAAATTTCTAGCATTTTTGGGAATGAAGGTTTGTATACACTCTCTAAACCAAAAAAAAAATTAAAAGGAGTTCACGAGATACACTAAAAACCCACAGCAATAAGTAATTAAATGGTAAAAAAATTTAATATGATTGAACTAAATAGTATATTCTACAGAATAGACACATATTCCCCACTGGATATAGAGAACCTATAAAAGTGTAACATACAGAATCAATCTATATGAATCGCTTCATAATATAAAAATAATGCAATGCATTATTTATTTTTACATTGCATGCAAAAATATTAATCACAAATTAAAAATATTAATCAAAAATTAAAATTTCATATGCAGCATCTAAGAATCAAAATCTTAATATGTACAAGGCATGGTTCAAAAGTAAGGGCAAATGAGTTATAATTAAAGATTGTCAGCACTGATTAATTTGTGCAGGTACAATAGCTCAATGGCTTTAAGGGTTATTTAGCAGCTTTATGGGTCTATCATGCCCAACAGACTTGTTGGGCATGATAGACCCATAAAGCATAAAGACCTAAGTCTGTTCAAATAAGTGCAATAATAACAAATCCTGCCAGTTGCAAAATTTGATAATTTGATATCATAATCTTAACCCTGTCTTATTATTTTAACTTTTATTTTTGATAAATAATTAAAATATTTCAACCAGGTACAAAAATCAATAGCAAATAACTAAAAAAACTGCAATAATCTAGAACAGTTCAATAAAGCTTAAAATAATTGATAAAACTAAAAATGTTAAAAAACCAATGAAGCCATTTTGAACCTAATAACTATAAAACTAATCTAAGAACTTGCTCTGAGGTGATATATTATGTAACGCAAAAAACTGCATCAAAATCAGCCCAACCGTTTCAGAGAAACACATCTATTGCAGCACTCTCCGGTGCCTATAACCATAAAACTAATCTAAGAACTTGCTTTGAGATGATACCTATGTAATGCAATAAACAGCATCAAAATTGGCCCAGCCATTTTAGAGGAACACATTTACTGCACCATCCCCTGGTGGTCTAAAACCATAAAACATGTCTAAGAACCTGATCTGAAGTGATAGCTATGTAATGCAAACAACCACATCAATATCAGTCCAGTAGTTTTTGAGGAAAATTGTAACAGATATACATTCATACATACAACCTCTTACCCAAACTCATATATCATTTTTCATTTGGATAAAAATTATTAAAATGAAAAAAAAAAACAAAAATTAGGATTACAGAAATAAAGAATTTTTTTTTTTTTAAAGTAAGGTAAAACAAATTATATTTACTTCAAACATTTCCAAATTCAAAATCAGCAAATAAAGATGTAAAACATGGGTGATTTTTGGCAAGTCGATAATTTACACTAATGTTAAATAATTATAAATAAATCATCCTTTCTCATTATCCCTTTATCCTTATCCTTAATCTCTTTCCCCATTTTCAGGTTCTGTGGGTACATAATATCTGACTGCAATAAACGTTGAAAGGGTACCTCATCTTTTGTAGCTAACTGTAATTAGACTCAGAAATCCTGTTTCCGATATAGTGACTGCATAATAAGCCTAGAAATTTAAGTGCCTATCAGATGAAACTACTTCTACTAATTCTCACAAGAAATAGTCAGTACTCTGAAAAGATTATTTTTACAAAGCACATTTTTATGTATTTATACAGGGAGTCATTTAAAATGTGAATAATTAAATAGTCAACAAGATGGAGAATAAAATTACTCAATCGTCAAAAGGTTCCCTAAGACAATTTTAGAAGAATTCATTACATAGCTACAACCTTGTAAACCAGTGCATAAAACAATGTTACATTTTAACAAACAATGTGCCATTTTAACAATCATAAAGACAATATTATTATTATTACACTTGTTGGATTAAATAATTTTAAAACATAGTCTAGCTAAAATCCTTAGATTTCATTATTCAATCAAACTATACTCAAATTCTAATTCTAACCCTCTGAAACACAAAGTAATACTGATTTTTTAAGAAAGAAGAATTCTAGATATCTGATCTAAAAATCTGATATTTACAATTTTGGAAAATACTTCTTCGCGTAACTTCCATGATACTTCTACAGTTGCCTCAACTTAGGTAAGGGGTTCTTATAAGTCAAACTTTAAGTTAATATGCTATTAGGAAGTAAACTTTTTGACATAAGGTACAGATGATAAAGACAAAGAATTTGGCACATTAATTTCTTCCATTTAATTTTTATCAGTCAAACTAAAATTTAATGAGGAGCTCTTGTGACAGAAACACTTAAAATAATAAATCAATAAGTGGAAATATCTGTATTGAGTATTGTGTACATAAAAATGAAAATAGGAAGATTTGAAAGGATGATAGTTACCACCCAATTCTTTATCAACCATAAACAATAGAAAAATATTTTGTCATTATTTAGGAAATAGATTATTTTTTATAAAAATAATGGAACAGCATATAATTGAAAAGATTACAAAAATAATAATAATGACACACCTTTATGACCCAACTTATAATATCAACACATTTTAAAAAGAGTAAATAATTCAGTCAAAACATTAAAGCTAAATTTCTCTAATTTAATTAGTATTTTCTTAAAAGAAAATATTTATATTGTTAAAACATTACACCATAACTGTAAAATAGAAATTGTTGTTTAGAAAATTTTAATATGCTGATGTAGTAAAAAACTAACACCAAATATTATGAGATATTTTAGCTCATATTGCTACATATGTGCAGAAGTGACACGTAATGCAAATAGATATACAGCTAGGTTTTATTGCACGCCTACACTCAATCAACAGACAAACCAGTTAGAAGTGCTATAAATGATAGAGCTCACTTGCTTCTCTGAAATGAGCAAAAATTGATTTTAATGTATGGGGCTCAACAAACAAGGATTTAATTAATTAAGATAACAAACATCACTGATTCATGTTTGTTGATAAGATACTTTCATTAAACACCTGTTTATTAATTTTTTCGGTAAATAAGGTATCCAAAAGGAAACTTAAGTACATCACAAGATATATTTTTTTGTACAATCATAGAGCAGTCTATGAACTAATAAATCCTTGGTAAAAAATGAATTAAGCACAGAGTAAACCTCTGGAAACTGTGGGTGACATCAGGAAGAACTCATGTCAAAAATGTATTGTTTCCCCTACACTTCACCTCTCCTTCATCCCTAAGACCTACAGCATTTGCAGTATTTCTAACCAATAGTAAAATTTTATAATGATCTGATAATTTGTAACTGAATCACAAAAACACAAACAGATGAAATGCAAAAAGATCAAGCTAAATCAGAAATTTTCCTGTTCTTGATCAATTACTATCAGTCATTTATGAAGCTCTAGTGTAGACAGATACTGTCACTTTTTAGTAGGTAATGGAATTGTTAATACTTAATTTCATGTCTCCTTCCCTTAAAAAAAAATAATCTTATAAATGCCCACTACCATAAGTAATTAGAAAAGTGATTATTGACAAGCCTGTTACAAAAACATACAGAATTTTACAGATAGTCAATAAGATATTAATAATAATTAATTAGACAATTATGAACAATCATTCTGAGTAGAAAGTGCTGTAATTTGTGTAGAATAAATCAGAAGCAGTAAAAAATAATAAAATTTACCCATATCAAATAAGAACAGAATAAATCTGCAAGAGTAGAAATTAGTAGAGTACACAGGTAGATGTGAAAATTTTGAATTATAACAGGCATGGATGATTCAATCACATATAACCCATTATAGCCTAAAATCATAAGAAAGTCATTAACTATAAAACTATTTTTCACTGTCACCCATCAACTTGTTTAATAGATGAACAAAAAAGATTTACTCATCAGTGAATAATTGTGTAAAAATCACCAATAATTTTATTTAATTTTTCCTCTGCAATTCAGTATCTTATTTAGCACTGACCATTTTCACTTATTATATCCAAACCAACCCTACCACTCAAATCATCTGTACTTAATATAGAATTAATCTTTTTTCTTTCTAAATTCTGCCCACTTATAATTTTCCATTATACCTTAGAATAATTCTAAAATGCTTTTTCAAGTATAAAATTAAAAAATCTTTACATATGATTAAATTTTTAAAATAAAAAATTAACTTTTAAAAAAGTAATAAAACAGATCAAAAAATAAATTGTTTAAATTTCCTAAAGCTTCTTTTAAAGTTTGAAGCCCATAGCAAATTAAAAACAAATAAATCAGTCTTAAATACCCAAATATATCTCATCGCGTTATAATTTTGTAATGATTAAAATTTTTAAATTCTCAGACTTGAAAAATTATTTTTTTTTTATTTTTTAAAAACTTCAAAAAAGGAGGGTTATCATTCCACCAAATATATTTATTTTTTTAAACAGTAATTTTATTGGTATTCCTGTGTAAAATATTTTCTACATTATAACTTTATAATCATATTTTTAACAAAAAAAATTATTATTCTTAATTAAAGATCTGAGGAGCTTTTTTTTTATTTTTTATCAATATCTGTGCTTGGTATTGTAATATTCATATTATAATGCAATTATATATACCAAATGTTGTTCTGATATTAAAAAAACAAATATGGAAAAAATCAAGAAATGAATAAAGACAGAAAAAAATGCATATTCTTATTTTGCAGAGTCTTAGCTGGTTTTCTTTTAACCTCCGGAATCATCGTTAAGGTACACCTTTAGAGGATGAGTTGAATGAATTGTAGTGTGTGTGAAAAATGCCATGCCTGACCAGGACTTGAACCCGGGACCTCCAGATGAAAGGCTGAGACATTAACACTCTTGCCAGACTCCAGCCAGAGGCTGGCGATATTCTTAGCTGTGTCAGTATTAACACAGCCTAATTATACCTATTATCATTTCCAATGTGTTTCTTTTAATTTTATGTAAATATATCAGTATAGTTTCCCATTTATCTAGATGTTTCTGGTAAATTTTTTTTTTCATGAATCAGATTTTTTAAATTTTATCCATATTTTCAGAATTTAAAATAAAATAAACTTAAAACAAAAAAAAAAATAAAAATAAAACAACTTCAAATGATTTTAGACAAATAGAACCTCACTAAACACCACAAAATAATTTCTCAATTACTCTTCTTTTTCTTTTTTTTTTTTTTACTTTTTTTAAGATGATATTAAATTTAGGAATTAATTGACCCTTTAAATTTAATAGTTTTTTTTTTAATTTGCATAGACTTAAGAAAAGTTTAAGTTTAAAGAATTTAAAAAAAATATTTTTTATTAAAAATAAAGGGTTTTGGGTTAGATTCTAGTATATCTTCAATTTTATTAACGTCTTAATTTTATTTTTAAGGTCTTCATTTCTAATAAAGTCGTTTTCAAGAAACACAGTGAGAATGCTGCATCTTGATAAAAAAGAGTCCAGAAAAACAATATAAATACTACTATTATTACTGAACATAAATTGGGATTCTTTTGAAAGCAGAAGTATGATAAGTTTTCCAAAGGTTTGAAAGCTGGAGAACCAGTAAAGTTTTTTAACATAACTTTTCCCACCAGTTTTAAATTTTTACAAAAAATAACTTAGAATATCGGAATAACTAATATCCTGTAACAACACAGTACTAAAAAGTGGTGATAAAAAAAAAATAAAGTAAATTGTTCAATTGTTTGGCAGGTTGCATAATTTTTTCATGTGAAAAATTGCTCTTTAGTTATCCATAAAAACTTAACTACATGATGATTTAAATTTAAAATTTTCCCAACAATGAGATATAAACTATTGAAAATAAACGTTTTTAAAAATGGTAAAGCTTTAAGATACTAAAAAAGTATAATATAAATCAGACCTGAAACCTCCTACAAATTACAAATATATAAAAGATAAATAAATTACAGCATTAATTTATTCCAAGTCGATGACTATGATGTTTATATTTTATTACATAATAAAAATAGCTAATAATATAACCAGAATCACTGAAAATAACATATCTTTTTCAAAAATGTAACAAATTATAGTACTGCATATTAAATTTAGTAATTAAAAAAAAGTATAAAAAAGTTTTTATTAAAAAAAAACCACAAAAAGAAACAAGAAAGCCAACTGACACATTAAGCTATACTTAAAGGTAAATGAAGATCAAATAAAATTAATGTACGAAATGTTTACATACAATTGTAACCATGATTCAGAACCATAAAAAAGAAAACAACAAAGTGTTCAAATAATTTTGATTTTGCACATGAATGCAATCAGCCATTTGGGTTTTATTTTCCAAATTATTATATAGGCTTAGTGTCATTTGTAGTGTTGTGTTGTGAAATATTCAACAGTTTGACCAAACTGTTGAATATTGACCAAATTATTTCCCAGAAAAAAAAAACTATGGTTTCACTTTAGTAAAAACCGTTTTTTTCCACCCAATAGTTACATTACAACTCATTAAATCACCAAACAGCGCTGTTAGCTCACTCTAAAAAACAGATAAAGCAAATACTGTTTCCCACATAATGAGAACCGGTCATTTGCCCAGCAAACTATTGTTTTATAAATATTACATAGGCTGTAAGACAACTATTACGATATAATAGTTTCAAAATCATATTAATCTTATTCATAAAAATGAAATATTAAAGTACAGAATAAAAGGGTCATAAAATTGTCAGATCTTGTTATAAAACAATATGTGGTATTCACTGGCATCAACAGCAATATCCTGGAACCTGCAGCTCACACATTGAAAAAAATATTAAAATTAAAGTTTTGCTTTTAAACACTAAAAACAGGCAGTTTAGCAGTGTAATGTATAAATGAGTCAAGAACATTAACAGGTTAATAAATTAAACCTGTTTTTTCCCAACAGTTGTTTTTTTTTTTTTTTTTCATTTAACGGTTCATTTTGTTAGGCAGAAATGCCCCCCCCCCCAGTCATTTGGTCAAATAGATAATTTTTAAAAAGTTATCAATTTTGAAAACGGTTGTCAATCTGGAATTGTAGGAGTGACAGAGAAATAAACTATCCACATGAAACATGGTCCATGTGAGTATCACATTTAGAAAGTAAAATAAAAAATTTATTTAGATTATTAATTAACAATAATTTTTTATTTGTACTTCAATGTTAATAATATACACATCATTATTTATCATCTAGAGTTTTAGTATTTTAGTACACTTAAAATGGCTACAATTACTAACTATGCTTATTGTGAATATTAAGAGTGCAGTATCGGTCACCAATTGCAAAAAAATATTTTTATACAACAGATTATTTAGACACCACTATTTTCTTAATTTCAGTCATTATTGGTTGTAAACAACCAAATACAGTGTCCAAAAATGAATTAATGACTTCGACATCAGATACACAAACTAAACAAGACTGAATACAAAAAAAGAGCTATGTTGAACAGAATTGTTATTATGCTTTCTATAATAATGTCTACATTAAACCTATTACAATTGCCAACGGTTTTAGTACATCTAGATTATAATAAAAATATAAAACTTTTACTGTAACACAACTGTAAAAGATTTTGAATGTTTTACTGCCAAATTAAATAACCAGAAAATAAATAAAAACCCTTGTATTCAGTGTTTAAGTCTTGATAAACTTAACAATAACGTGATGTTTATCTAATACAAAAGTTTCCCTGCAAAACCAAAAAAGTGTACCCGATAAAAAAAAATAAATATAAACTTGCATAAGAAATGATTTTTTAGGTTATGTAACCCATAAATAAAAATAAATAAATGGGTTTGGGTAAAACAGAAATTAATAATAATAAATTACAGTAGAAGAGAATAATGAAGTATAATATCAATTATAAATTTATAAATGCCTATTAACGTCAAAACAACACCATTTACAGGTATAAAAATAACAATAAACAAAATAATTAATGGATTTAGAACCAAAAACCATACTTAAATTATAATAATTAATAATAAAAAAAAAACCAATATACTTAATGCTGCAATATCACTTAACCACAAAAATAAAATTTAACTTACAGCATTAACTGAGAAACAACTGTCTACGTTTACAACACAATTATAATAACAAACAAATCTGATACTCTTCGTTACAGGTTTCCCAACAGCCGGCAAAAAAAAAAAACATTAGTAACGTTATGCATAATAATTCGAAATTTTACAACATCCATAACGTGAGAATGCATAAATAAAAATATTCTTTATACTGTATTATTACAATTTTAATTTGCGAATATAAACATTTGACTTAAACATTAATCAGGTATTGAAGAGACGTAAGTAAAAACATGACCCTTTACATGAAAATTTTAGTGGTACCTAATATTTTTCGAAAAAAATTATCCTTGTGGGTTATTTTTTTTTTTTTTTTGTAGTACGTTTCGTATAATTTTTATGCAGAGAGAAAGAGAATGTCAACAATCAGATTTCCTATACTTATTGACATGTGGTGGGGATTACAAAGGTGAAAATTTTACTACTCGTTTTAAAAAGTGAGTGATACTCAAAGCAATAAAATTAACAAGAATTGAAAATAAAAATTAGAAATAAGGCAAAGAATTAATATTTATTCTTTTAGTTATAAGAAAATTAATTCGCTTTAAATAAGCATGATGTTTAGTATTTACGAATATATATCTTTATAGTCCATTCTACACATAATTGAATAAATCAAAACAGCTAAAAGTATCTATTTCCTCTAAATAATCAAATGATAAAATGACATGAAAACTATCACGTCAACTTCAAACTGTAGTAATAAATATAACAAAATTATAATAGTAGATTAATGTGTAATGTTAATTTTTTTAAGCTGTTAAAAAAATGTTAGTTCTCTTGTTCAGTAGTGCTATTCATGGTGACGATGGCAACGTGCTTGTAAACAAAGTCTCTGAAAACAACAGGAAGCAGATACCGACAAGTACTTCGAACAGAGACCTCCCCGTAAGGCGGCTATACGTCGCAAGTTAATTAGAGTACGTGTTGATATTAGCAACATCTTGGGCAGCGAAGGGGTGAGCTTCCAACTTCACATGGTAAACGGCGCCGACATTGCGTACGCCTACGGCGTCACATGCAGATTCTCGGTCTCCTGATTTCGGGTTGCCACTGTCTAACCAGTTTGAGCATATCCTCATGGATGTGACCGCTGAGCCAACTGAATAGAGAGTGAATGTGAAGCCACCTCCCATAACCTTGTATGGTATCACGGATATAATGAAACCGTATGAGCTACTAAAGACAGTCATAACTAGCGCCAACTTTGGAGTACGTGTGATTAACCTGAAAGACAATGACTCTTGTAAACGAATAATACAGCAAGTTAGAAAACAAGATCTCATAGGACATATCTTCACAAGAAAGGATATGAGAGCGGTACTGTTACGGAATATGTAACAATTCCTCTCGATATTGCCAAAGAAAGGAATGACATCCTGACCCCGTAGAGAAGACACTCACCATGTGATGCTTCCGGTCGCCACGCCATCTACTCCGTACCTAGCGCTGATGGGCTTTACCAGAGATCATCTTCAGAAACCTTTGCTGTTGACACATTACAGGCTCGCCTCAGCCAAGATGCCACTTATTCGAATGCCGATTAAGTGTACTCCGATGTACTATTAACAAAAATGAATTCGTAGTAACAAAACACATCTCAAATCAAATATAATCTTAAACAAGACTGAATTCCTAAACTTGAATGAAGAAACTTTTCTTTTTTTTTGTTTTTTCTTTAACCTCCGGAACCATAATTAAGTATATCTTCAGAGGGATGAAATGAATGAATTGTAACGTGTGTGAAAAATGCCATGCCTAACTGGATTCGAACCCGGGACCTCCGGATGAAAGGCCGTGTCGCTACCACTCGGCCACGGAGGCCAGCCTGAATGAAGAAACTGAAATCACCTATCGAGCAGGTAGGTGATGAGGTGGTCATGAGTTCGATACACAACTTCAACCAACCAACAAGTGAAAAACATAAAGTAAAGCATTAAAAAAATCCATAATATAACTATGACTTACTTTGCAAAAGAAAGGATAGCGGAGAGGTTGCAGGGTCCTGACTGGGCTTCGCTTGTTTCTATTGTTTTATCATTTCTTTGTTACATTGTATTTGTTGGTTTTTATGTTAATTGTTATATTCTTAAGTCATTGACCATTCGGCCTGCTTACTCCAATTCTGCTGTATATCTAGTGCCGACCTGAAGATGTCGAGACGACAAATCCCCTCGGTACGCTTCTCATCGTACTTTGTGCACTTATACAATACATGAAAAGCGTCTTTCAGAACCTCGCACTGCAAACACAAACCCGTATCCACCAGGCCTAAACGTGTCAGCTTGCCCCTAAAAGCACGTGTTCTGAAAGAAACTGTGTAACACTTACTTGAACAAATCCCAGAGGCGCACTGCAAGCATGTAATATCTGGTAAAAATCATGCGTATACCGCTCATATTCCGTCTCAACCTGCCGAAACCACCGTTAAGTATATCTTCAGAGGATGTTGAGATGAATGATTTGTAGCGTGTGTGAAAATGCCATGCCTGACCAGGATTCGAACCCGGGACCTCCGGATGAAAGACCAAGACGCTACCACTCATGCCATGGAGATCAGCTCAGCTCAACACTCCTGCTGCCATAAATCATATCCACGCTGCTCTATCAACCGGATCTTTTCAGAAGTCAACTCAACCAACTTCCTAGCAGCGTAACTTCCTGCCTTTCAATCGCAAGATCGCCTCTCGTGAAATCGTTCGGTAACCATCCATTACTGTAACATAAGTCGTTGGCCCTTAGTAAAATATTCCGATAACTTTTAAAACTTTGGTTTCCCCGCCCAAACAGGTGAACCTTAAATATATACCTAAATGTATCGTTTAGGTTTCAGGAACCTAGATTAGAAGGACAATCCTTTTAAACGTACATCTCTATACCGGTCACCGGTTAGAACACTACGGAAGGGAAAAAACATGATAACAATGCAAAGCCACACCACTAGGTATAGCTTCCATTGTACACCACTAGGTGTACAATGTACCGTCAACGTATACTGCGCCGTCGACGTCAGACAAAGAAGAGAGAAGATCCAGAGATGGTAGAAAGAGGAGGAGACCTCCCAGTACAGAAGAGCAGGAATCCGATAGTAAGTTAGTCTTACTCATCAGTAGATTGGGTGAGATCTCAAGCACACTGCAAAACATATCGATAAAAATACGAAGAGAAAAATTAAACAGCTTAATATGGAGTTAAGCGAAGTAGTTAATAAGATAACAGTGTACAAGAGTGTCCTAGCCTCCAAAGCTATGAATGATACTACAAATGAGTTGTCCACACAGACTGATCCAATTTCTGATAATGTGGGAATTATTGGACTTTTGGATAAAGATGTCGAACCAGATGAGATGGTTGATCTTATTTCAAGAAGTTGGCCCAAAAATGTCTACAAATTTACAGAAGAAATTAATACTTTTATCTCGACATCGATAATGAATATGCAGCAGTAGTACTGGATTTAGCAGCAACAGATGAACAATTTGCAAAGAGTACATAGGAAGATCCCCTCTGTTTTACAATTGATGGAGGACAAGAATCTTAAGGCCGGACAACTGCTAGCCTTTAACCCTTCGAGCACAAGTTTGATGGACGATGAAGTTGAAATGGATAAAAAGACCATATATGTAATGGTAGTTGATTTATCTCTGAATGATTCTAAACTAATTGGAGATATAATTTGATCTTTGAACTGTATAAAGTCTGGTTTTCGGGGTCTCGGGCGACAAAATTGGAATCATTACAGAGAAGTTACTCGAATATGCAGGCAGGCGTTCCAAAACCAACCTAAAGTGTACTTTGAACATACGACTCAGAGAGGGAGGTCTGCTGAAAAACCTCGGGGACCCCCTACAAAAACAGTTGCTGTTAAGGCGCAAAATAAAAGTTACGTTGAGCTATTAAAAATGTAAAGAGTGAAGTTGCTGGAGACTTACTAGAGATTTTATCTCTTCAGACTGATGAGATCAGTCTGACTGGTCAGACTAGTGAGGTCCTCATTAGAGTTAAGGGCGAGGGTCAAGAAGCAGACAAGCTTCAGAAAAAGATCTCTGAAGCTGTAGAAGGCGTAAAGGTTACCTGCTCGGGACGCATTAGGTATAAATGCGTGTTTATAAAGGACATAGATGTGCTATCTACAACAGAAAAAATAGTTGCCGCCTTGATGCCGATCACTGAGCTTGATGCGGATCACTTCAGTGGGATGACCATGGTAGCACAAGAACTGCTACACTACTGCTGCCGGCCAAAATAGCCGATTCATTATGCGATCTGGGTTGAGTCAAGATCGGATGGGTGTCTTGTCGAGTTATCCCAGCAAAAGAGGACGGCAGATGTTTTAGATGTTGGTCAGTCGGACATAAGGCTGTGAATTGCCTGGATCTTGACCGAAGTAAATCTTGTTTTGCATGTGATAAAGAAGGCCACTTTAAAGTGGACTGTGGCCCAAGGAGATATAATTATAAGCTTGGGGTGCCAACCGACCCAAAATGCTTAGACTAATGCTGACCAACGCCAATCAGAGCACCTTATCACATGATCTGGTGGATGAGGTTGCTAGGAAATGGAATATTGATATACTAGTCACAACAGCGACGGAGCCAAACAAACTCACTGCCACCAGGAATACATGGTGTACCGGCAAATCGGGAGATGTGTCAATTAAAGACATCACCAGCAAGTTCCCTTGGAGACTGTTTCAGAGAGACGAAGGACTCATTGCTATTGAACTTACGGAAGTTATAATAGTGGGTGCATATGTGTCACCGAACTGTGACATACAACAATCCACAGACTACATTGGCAGAATACAAGATCTGATACGCTGCGCTTCGAAGAAAATTACCCTGCTAGGAGACTTCAATTACAAGGCTACTGGTGCGATCAATAACTACACCAACAGAAGGGGAGAGGTCCTGATGGACTTTATGCAAGCAATGGGCTACTACTACTTAAATGATAAAACATCTACTTAAGAGGCCCCAGGACATACTTCCGTGCTAGACTTGGCTATTATGGATGGGAGATGGGACCAGGCAATGTGTAACTGGCAGGTACTCAGCGAAGAAGTAGGTAGTGACCATCATGCTATGCTCCTGGTTATCCAGGATCCGTTGTTCAATCACAGGATACATAGTCCCCTGCAGAGATTATCCAATCATCAGATTGATATAACAGTGAAGGAGGTTGCAAATAGGTTTAGAGCTGGTCAAATAATGACTTCAGAGACATTGCAGAAAACAATTGCAAGAGAGATTGCTAGGCTTGATTTCAGACATAGAGGCCGTAAACCTGCATACTGGTGGTCCTCTATGATTGGCCTCCTGAGAAAAGATCTTCAGCGCTGTAGGAGAATCGTACAGAGACTCAGAAGAAGTGGTAAAGATGGATACGAAGCTGCGTTATTACAATTCAGAGGAAAAAGGAGTGAACTTCACTTTGCAATTAAAAATTCAAAAACGCAGAAGTAGAGAGAATTGTGTGAGGAACTTGATATGGACCCATGGGGACGCGCCTACCAAATCGTAATGAAAAGGTTTGGTAGGCGTCTGCCTG
>JAAAKQ030002556.1:0-18879 GCA_010016005.3 Zanna intricata | reverse complement strand
GGTAATAGAAGCAAATAAAAGTTTGTTTATTGTTCTTTTTCTAGTGTTTTTTTAGAAGTGCAACATACAATATACAGAGTGTATCAAAACTGCACAGCAATCTCTCGGGAATGGATTCTATATCTAAAAATAAGAAAAAAGTTTCTAATAAACATATGCCTGAAAACGTTTTGTTAGCAAGTTACGGCTAGCAAAAGATTTCGCCCGGTTTTCATATATTATGTATAAGCAAGAGGGAACCAACCATTCTTGGGCTCAGTATGTATCATAGTTAGTTCCGATTGGTGACACTGCTGTAGTAACTACATGAAAGTTTAAATTTTTTTTGTATAGATTTTGTTAATTAGAGTTTGTTTTTGGTTAATTAAGTTATTGTGTGGAAGTCTGATATTGTGTTGGTTATTTACAAATCATTCTCTCTCTGCAAACTAGCAGTAGCCAAAACTGCTTCCTTCGAAAGTATTAGGGTTTACTATGTAACCAGTCCTGGTAGTAAAAGAATAAGAAGTCTCAATTATAAAGCTAAACAGGACCAGCATTTCGATGGGTTTGGTTTCTGGATGCATAATGTACAACATCTGGTCTGTTTATTTGGTATAATGAAGAAGTAGTTTTTTTTTGTTTAACCTCTGGAACCACCGTTAAGGTATATCTTCAGAGGATGAGATGAATGAATTGTAGCGTGTGTGAAAAATGCCATGCCTGCACCGGGATTCGAACCCGGGGACCTCTGGATGAAAGGCCGAGACGCTACCACTCCGCCACAGAGTGGCAAAGAAGTAGTAAACCAATTCACTCATCACTTTATCTTGTAAACTAGACAGACATAGAAAATTTCTTACTTTTGGAAATGACTATCTTATTTTTAGGATTGATTGGTATCTCATGTCAAGTTTCCAATAATCATTTGGTTAAAGCATCTATTTTTTATGAAAATATAATTAGTTTTTAAATGAATAGATTGTTCTCATTATTGGTTTATTATGGTTATTGAAATCTATTAGCTTCTGTTTTTGAAATAATAGCTAGTAACAAAGAAGACCGACAATTGATTTTACAATGTGATGTAATAGCAGTGTAATGTAAACATGAAAAAAATTATAGAAAGTAAAGTTTTGATTGTAAATAAGAATAGAACATCAAAATCTATTGTTCTATATTGGTAAATAGACACATTGATATACACAAGGGGCACATTGGTAAATAGACAAGACTAAGATTATTTTTTATTTACAAAGTAGCAACAAGCTTATATCCACTTACAATTACTGATGGATGATAATGAATTTTGTAGCATGTGAAAAATGACATACCTAACAGGATTTGAACCTGCGACCTCCTAATGAAACTGTAACACGCTATCATTATAGATATAAATAGTATAATAATTATAACTATATTACCAAGCAGATTAATCCAAATCCAGTTATTATCTAATAAAATGTAATTTTAATCAGAAAAAATGTAAATCTGCGTAGTTTGATTCTCCTGATCTGTTTGGCGTCGTAACTGCATTGCTATCAGAAAGATCTCAGAATCTTGGTGGAAAGGTATTTTCCTTTTTGCTTGTATGTTTGTCTCTTTTGCCAACATTTTTTAAATAGCTAGATTGATCATTCTCAACTAAAAACTAATATCCCTGGACTAATAATTTGGGATAGCTGTCACTACAAAATATAATTCGTAAACTCTTCTTTTTTTTTTTTGCTATGAATCTAAATAAGAAAATCCTGACATTAGAAAATATATAGTTTCTTTTTTCCTTTCATTTCATAATATATATTTTATATATCTTTCACTTCTATGTGATAACATAATATTTAGTAAAAATAAACTGTAATGTGGGATTTTCTCTGCCGTTAGTTAATTTTCTTATTGGACTTAAAATCTGACTCATAAAATTAATTGTTATCATTTTTATTATATCTAAATGTCAAAAGATCGAAATTTTATAAATATATGTGTACATAATTTAAATTATGGAAAGGTATGTATTATAATATCAATAAGTGTTAAGCAACAGTTAATAAATAAAAACATAAAATTTTGACAATAAAAAATATCATGTATAAGTAACATTGGTTGGGTCCTGGAGAAGATCATAATTTCCTTGGATCTACCATGATTTGGTAGATTGTTTCCTTGATTCATCTTTTCCTTGACTCTTTCTTTCTTATTACATAACATTTATGGCTTACTGTTCACCTTCTATCAGATATTAGAAAAAGAATTTAAAAATTTACTAAATGGAAATTATAAATATTTAAAATTAGCAATATGTGCAATAAATAAAATTGTTAAAATATCACTAATATAAATATGGAAGTATTATTAAAATAATGGATGTAGAGTGAAACAAAGATAACTATAAAAAATAAATAAACAGAATAAAACTGAAAAGTATTAAACTTAAAATTCTTAAGCTATAATTGATGTTAGAAAATTTTATTTTAAAAGTTGGCAGAGCAGGTAGGTATTTTTTAATGTGAAAAGCTATTTAATGTTATTAATATTAAAAAAATAAATTCTATTAAAAATACATTGTTTATGAAATTATAAAAGTTAATGAGGTGAAAAATAAAAGTTAATAGAAAATCGACTGACTGGTAACTCAGGAGGGCAGATTTATTTTTTAACCTCTGGAACCACCGTTAGGTATTAATTACATCAGAGGATGAGATGAATGATTTGTAGCATGTGTGAAAATGCCATGTCCCTGACTAGGATTCAAACCGGGGACCTCCAGATAAAAGGCCAAGATGCTACTACTTGCGCCACGGAGGTTGGTAAGGAGGGCAGATTTATAAACATATAAATATAACAAACAAAGATAAGACAAAGCGACATTACTCTAAATTATATTGATGCAGACTACTGGTAAAGTAAAATATAATACAGTCTTTTCTCTTCAATAAAATCTTTCCAAGGATAAGAAGCTTGAATGTCTGGGGGCTGTGATATAAAAACTTAAATAAAACCTCCTTTTAAAAAAAGTGTATCATAATTTGACACAAGGAGAAAGTTACTTCAGCATAATGTGTCCTGTAAAATAATAGAGCTGGAAGCTATTATAGTATATAGTGTCTATGTAATTAAATCAGGTATACCAAAACATTAATTAAAATTATTTTTAAATCTTTAGATAACAATTTTGCAATAATTTGTTGACTAGATTACAGGGTAATTAATTCCAATCTTCTATGACACCCAGCTGTGGACAAGATGTTTTTTTATTCAGTATTCTATTTAGCATTTTTACAAATGTTCAGTATTCTCCAGTGTGTATTAATAATAAATAATTTTCTTTATTACAATCTTCAACCAAAACAGTGAACATGTAAAAAAAAAAACATGTAAAATTTTAACAAGTAAAATGAAACAGATGGAATAACACAGGTGAATAATGTGGTTTGAAAGTATAAAATTTTGGTATTATTAATTTAATTGTAAGCAAGGGCTGCTAGCTAATAATGTAAAATTGGGTACTTTTAAAGATGCCCGCATCAGATCAGTAGTTAATCAGATAGTTGTTAGATGGCGCCATCTAACAACTATGGCATTATTTGTTGGATGCTGTGGGCTTCTTCTTGAAAAATACCAAACTTAGTAAGTTTCTTTAAGTATTTAGGAATTCTTTAACTTCAGTTTAAAAATAAATATTAAATAAATGTTCACTTTATACATTTGGATTGTTTATTTACTATTTCATCTTATTCAAACAGCTTCAATCTATTTCTAGAAATCCTTTGCACAGCAAATAAAATAATTTAAGCAAATAAAGTGCATATGATATTATTATTTATAAGTGCACAATAATCTAGTAATATAACATTATATACTTATATTTACACATTCCATATTCATATTATACCAGATTTAAATTTTGGATTTTTGTGATTTCCATTTCAGGTTGAAATTTTTTTTAAATTTTAAATATTTCGTACAAGAGAATTTATTTTATTGTCTAGCAATATATTTAATCTATAATCAAATTATTTAAGAGAGACAATAAATGTAAAAAATATAGGTTTGTGTAGATTTCAGGTTAAAAGAGCCTTTAGGTTGGTTTTTTCCAGTATAACTGTTAATTATTTACATGGTTTAATTATTTTTTAATATCTTAAAGTACTGTTACACTTAAAATATTATTAATTAATTGTACTATTATAATTATAAAATATTGTATGTTCTATAATAAATACTAAAATAAACATACATTAAAAGATATACCACACAATATAGGCCTGTAATGTTGTACATCAAAAAATTGAGCAAATTATTTCTACAAGTACTATTTTAAACTACGTAGTATAGGAAGTGTAAGTAATCCTTCTGTAGCAGAGTCTAATAGGTAACGAGCAGTATCTGAGCAACTGACAAGTAACCAGGCAAGGAGAATATAGAATAGTCCACTAGCAGCACAATCTAATATGTATAACCTATTTAAAAAAAAAATTAAGATATTAGTAATTATAACTTAAGTCACCTGCAATTACAATTTTTAAATGCAGATAAAAAAAACTTATAATAATGCATGTTGTCCTATGAACAAAACTTCCACTAACAAAACATCTAATTGATCTTTTGATATATTTTATTTATAATTAAATGAAAATCTTTATTTAAAAACAAAATAACTCAGGTTAAATTGTAAAACATAAAGAGGAGATGCACAATACAATGCACAATATTTTAGTAATCTAAAATGTATGAGAAATATTACTAACTGAAAACATAATATCTATAAATTCATATCTAAGTGCAATTTTAACAATTTAACAATTTTTAAATGCAGATAAAAAAAACTTATAATAATGCATGTTGTCCTATGAACAAAACTTCCACTAACAAAACATCTAATTGATCTTTTGATATATTTTATTTATAATTAAATGAAAATCTTTATTTAAAAACAAAATAACTCAGGTTAAATTGTAAAACATAAAGAGGAGATGCACAATACAATGCACAATATTTTAGTAATCTAAAATGTATGAGAAATATTACTAACTGAAAACATAATATCTATAAATTCATATCTAAGTGCAATTTTAACAGTTACATACAAAATATTTATCCATGGATTTGTATTTTTCATGTAAATGTACTGGCACAAGAATTTGATTATTGATATATTTTTTTCATATGTTGGTTCTTCATTTGTAAATGCAATTATTTTATATTTATTCTAGATATTTTACAGTAATATTATTGTTCAAACTTAGGTGGTAGAAAAAAAAAATTATAAAAACCATTGAAATTGTTCAATTAATTACAAAATGAAGCATCATGTACACAGTAATCATCAATAAATACAGTGATCCATTCTATTAATTATTAACTAATTTCTTTATTGTCATCTTTGTCTTTATTCTCATCAACTTTCCTCAAAAATTTAATTAAGAAAATAAGGTTATAGCTTTGGATTTAGTTCCTGTGTTGAGTGACATTTGTTTTTTTCCAAGGAAATCAGATTTTTTCATTTTTATGAATGATTCACAAATATCTGCCATGAACATGATGTGATAATATTATATTTATTTATATTGAGTTGCTAGTTGTTGAACAAGCAAATTCTATTCACAGGTTTAATATGAGTGAAGAAGAGTTAGTTACGTAGCAGATACTTTGAGTCACACAAAATATATCCAATATAAGTAAATATCATAATACAAGATAAATATTAATTACTAAAATTCCTCCATGGATATGAGTTAAACATGACTTTGTACATCAGTAGAATATAAGTAGTGATCATGTTATAATCATGGAACCACACAACTGGTTACTTATTTAGACATCTTCACTTTCTGTTATTTGAAAATAAGATGTATGATGCAGCAAATGACTTTATATTAAAACATTAGCAGTGAACAAAATAGAATTGGAAAGTGCATTAAACCAGTTACTTTACTTAGATTGATTAATAGAAGTTATCAGAATTTCAATAAAAAAATAATAATTTATTGTTTTTATATAAACTAACACCCATCTAACTTACACTTTAATCATTCTTCTTGAACGAGGCAATGTTTCAGGATCTTCTTTTAAAAGATAGTGTCTAGCACCAAGCACACAAGAAGCAATATAGTCAACAGCGTCAATTTTTTCAAAATCAAGTGTAAATAATTTTTTATCAGTTCTATTCATTGATTCTCGCAATTCAATAAGATTATCATTTTTAAATATCCACTCTCTAGTAGTAAAATACTGTAGAACTTCTAGTCCATCACTTATTCTTCTTTGAACATTAATCATGCTGGAAAAAGTAACTAAAATTAGCATTGTAAATTAAATTAACAAACTCATAAGTTTGTGTGTTAAAATTTTTTTAACATAAAATCTACTTTTTAATGACTCACTGTTTTAATACATACAAATTTTCTTCCACATGATTTTTTGAAGCTATTACACAGCTCTTTTTATCAGTATATTATGGGTGAAATTTTATTAATGATGGCTGTCCTGAAGTAGTTACAAATTCCTTCATTATCTGATTGAATAATATGTTTGGTCTGTGTTCTGTTTGTTAATTTAACAATTTTCTACTATCAATTTTAGGATGTTCATCATTTTTTTAAATTTTTTGACTATGCTGAGTTTAAAGATTATGAATGAAAATAAATATCTATAAATGTAATTAATATGTATATACATGTGACTGAATCTGATCTGAGGTCTGATACTACATAGTAGGTAAAAAGTGGCTTTCTTTGAAGCAAACAAAATTAACTAAAAATGTCAAACAAGTTCTTTTGAAATAGGTTACAAACAAAACAAAATAAATAAAATAAAATAAATACTCAGCTCGTAAAATAAATATTAAACCAGTAAAATGCAAGTAGTTTATTACTAAAAAGTGTAATGTAAAATAAATTTTTCCAATTGTAGGACTTACAGCATCAGACTACAGTTTTATGTCTGTTTTTGTGTTTATGAGTAAATGTCATTCTGGTTAAATGGCATTTAATCTTAATGCAGTCACGGAAATTCAAGCTGCTTCACAATTTAAACATGATACTTGTATTATCAGTCAAGATGTGTTCTCTCATAACATGTTTACATCTGATTTGAGACGGCAAATAGAGTTTAAATATTAATTCATTTTATAATTAATTTGTTTAGAGTTAATGTAAAAAATTTTAACTTACAATGGCTTCTTTCCAAAAATCACTAATAAAAAGTCAATAATATATGCAGGCACCCAATGATAAAAAATCACGCATAAATTGTGAATCATACGATTATTTCTGATGTTACCATTTGGATACCATAACATTATTTGAAAAGGGTTTTCATAAGTAGCTTTCTTTCCAATTTCTAATACTTCACCCCATGTTATTGGCTGTGTACCACTTTGTGTTAAATTGAATACTGGTGTTTCTGTAAATCTGAAATAAAGTTTTATACTAGTTACAAATAATAGTAAAATCCATTTAAAAAATGCATTAAATTAAAATATTACATATTAAGAGAGATGAACACAATATATCAGAAGTGGGTGAATTTTGTTAACTAGCTAGTAAAATTTAGAACAAAATACATCTGCTAATAACACAGTTACAAAAAAAAAATCCTTAAAAATATTTACATGGAATATAGGATTTTATGGTAATGAAATATGGATAATAGGGAAAACAAAAGGAAGAGATAAGAGATTTTAGAAATTGGTCTTATGGGAAGATACTGCAAATTAGATAGTTTAAGATGCCGGCCTCTGTGGCCGAGTGGTAGTGTCTCAGTCTTTCATCCGGAGGTCCCGGGTTCGAATCCCAGTCAGGCATGGCATTTTTCACACACACTACAATTCATTCATCTCATCCCTCTGAAGTTATACTTAATTGTGGTTCCGGAGGTTAAACCAAAAAAAAAAATTTAAGATGAAATTCAAAATGAAGAAGTCTTAAGATGAATAGAAGAGGAAAGAATTTGTTTCAAAAACTTGTAAATAGATGAACTAGTTTATTGGGCTATGAATTAAGATATTGGGTTTAGTTAATTTGGTTATGGAGGTATGTGTAAAAGGTAAAAACTGTAGAGAAATACAAAGATTGGATAAAATAAAACATACAATCAAGAATGCTGATATAATAAATATGCTGAAAAAAATTAATACTTTAAAAAATATTTATGTAGATTGCACTTATAAAATCTAACAGACAGTTAAAATGAAAGATATAAAGTTTTCAAGAAGCTCCAACAGTTCAACAATACATTTTGTTAGAAAATCCCAAGCTGTAAGCATTAATTACATCATGTAAATATAACACATTATATTGGATAAGTTGTAAGTCTATCCCTTCCTGAAGAAAACACCCATCATATATTGATTAGTGCTCTGCTTTTAGAAGAAATTTTAATAATCAGTGCGATATCTGCATTTCACATTCACATCATGTGTGAATGTGTATATTTTCATGTGTATATGGATAAAACATTTCCAGATTAATTTATACTCTATCAAAAAAAACATTCCACATCTGAAATACTTTACTAATTTAAATATCACAATGATCTCTAATAAATAATGAAGTTTTACAAAATAATTATTAATACAATAAGAATTAAAAAGATTCATCACCAAATCTTAGATGAATCCTACATTGATTTGATGGTTAGACTGACAATTCAGATTTCAAATAATAATTATGGAATTTCAATTCTATGTTCCTTTATACATATGTGAATATAAAAGTATATAATAATAACACACGTGTATATAAAGGTGTGTGTGTGTATTTAATATACATTTATATATATATATACATACGTACATACACCTTTATACACATATTTATATATACACACCTTTATATACACCTTAATTTGAAAGGTGATATCTTTCAAAAAAAAGGTTTTAAAAAGCTCTCCTTTCTAATTGCAAATCGCTATAGTTTGTTTAAACTGTAAAGTCATTTTTCTATGTTTCTAAATGTGTTATGAACAAATGAAAGAAACAAAAGACAACACACAATGATATAATAGATTTGATGTAGAAAAAAAATCACTCCTTGTATTTCTTTGATCAGGAAGTTATATCTGGTTAAAGAAGTTAAGTTCAAAAAAGTTTTATTCAAAGAAATAAAAGGAATAATTTTTTACAGTAAATCTAGATAGATTACTTCAAGAAGGGGAATCACTAAACAGATTTTTAGTTAAAAATCTGTTATTTTTTTGAAATTGTATGAGAAGATGAAGTAATTTTTTTCTTTTGAGGCTGAAATAATAGTAAATACATAATATTTAGTTTAAAGACCATCAAGAATTCTTAAATGAGGCATTAACAAACACTTAGGCTGTGCTAAAGTGCGGTGAATTAAAGCGCACAACAAATCAACATGTTCAAGTTTTTTTTTAAGATTTAGCTTTAGTAAAAACTTATTTGACAAAATATTGCATTAAAAACTGTTGTTTTAAAATTTTTTTAAAAATTTATTACTCATTATTATCAAACATGTAACTATCAGGGTGCTGGCATATAACTTAAGGGGCAGATTAAATTCTACCCAGTTTGTTAAGAAAAAAACAGCTCTTACATTAATGTAGTACAATGTATGATGTTTATGATACTGTAATGTATTACAGTAATTTAAATCATAATGAAATTTAGAGTAACTAATTATTATAGATATCCTATCTTAAATTGAATTATTATACCCTTAGTCATAATAAACTAATCTACTCTAGCAATAAACTTAGCAAAATATACTCTCAGTAATTTATATATATAAACACCCTAGCTTCCTGTTGTAGTTTTTCCTGCATTATATACCTTTGTAGCAGTATCTTTTTATTTTATGTCCTTTGTTTTGGTAAGTAACAAGAGGCAGGCAATCACATATACAGAACAATGGCAGTGACTGTGTTGGTTAAGCCATAGCGCTGTATACCTTTACACCCCTTAAAAAAATTGGAATTAAAAGAAACGTGATAATGATTATTAAATATTTATCTGAAAAGTATTTGCAAGATCAAATCTACTGAATATCTCATTTAGTATAGTTGGGATTGGGAAAATTTACATTAATTGTTCAAAATTTTTTTCTACCTCTTCACATTCTTTTAAGGTTGAATTTCCAAAATCTGGAAATTGGTTTATTCACATGAAGATTTTTTCACGCAAAATCAGGTTGATTTCTTAATTTGTTATCAAGAAATTAAAAAAAAAAAAAAAAAAAAAAAAAAATAGGTTTCAAAAAAAATTCAAAAATTCATTTTACACCTGTAAACTTGGAATCTCAAAAAAATCTTTTCTCAGTGTGAAGTTACACTGTAAGAAGAACATTTACACAAATTTTCATCAATTGATGATTAAGTATAACTCATGATATGTTGTCTTCAATTTCAATAAGACCTCTATTGAAAATATTTTTATTGAAAAATATCTTGGGAGTGACTCTCTATAAGAAAGGAGGATGAGAATGTAGCAGTTCGCCATCTAGCGTCCCAAATGAGAAGAGCATCACTATAATGGACTATTAATTATTTACAGGTTTTAATAGATAATTTTTCATTTTTAGATAACATTTCTGAATAACCGTGATCTGTCAGATCAAGTGAGGATCTGATGCATGCAAAAATTTGCCTTCAATCTACTAAGAAATGCCCTGACTGAATTTTGAAAATCAGAAGATCTCCCAAAACAGCGCCCTATGGACACGCTGTTTGTTACCAGTTGATGGTGATGATTAGCCCAGCCTCCCATAAGGTACTCAAATATCTCACACATAGCCTCCATGGGAAACCATTATTGTTAAACAGAAATTTTTTAAAATTTATTTAATGTAAATCTAATTCTATTATTTTTATAATATTATTAATTCAATTGATTCAAATCATTCAATTCATTCCAGCTCACATAACGATAAGAGACTTACAGTTTGTGCATCAATCAGCAAATCTCCACTACTAAATACATATTTTTTGAGACGAGATATATCTAAAAACCATCTCACTCATGCCAAGAAGTATGGGTAAAAATTTGTTTGTGATTGATCAAGCAGTATTTTTGTTTATCCTGACTAAACAAAAACCCTCTTCCACGTTATATAATAATATAGATATGAAATATGCTAACAAAATATTTGATGCAAAAACTAAAACATTATTTGGTTACATTATATTAATACTTCTTCCTCAGCTTCATCATGAAATGTCAAAAAACTTCTAATTTTTTTGACATTATATGTTGTAAATTTGACAACCTAAAATTTATCATGGCTTTTTATTTTGAGGCTTACCATATTTGGTTTTAACTGATTGACAATTTGGCCACTTTTCATTGAACATTTAGACAGGAAACAGAGTTGATTAGTCACCCCTATCAGATACCAAAAGTGAATTGACTTAGATGCTGGCACCCTCATCATGAAAGACCTAGCAGGATAAATCTATACCTATAGAACCACCAATAGAGAAAAAGGCATCAAGAATAAGGAAAATATGTAGATAGTGAGAAGGCTGATCTACCTGGATGATTAGATTGACCGTTTTCCCAGGAATAACATATAATTTACCATAGTTCAATCTAAGAGAAAATTAGAAAAATATACCTTTGCCCAATTCTTGGTTCAGATGAACATTTGATTTATATTTTTGGGAAATATAAACCAAATTCTATCACATTCCTATAAAAAAAATGTGATAGAAGTAGATATTATGTAGATTTGGAATCTGTAGAAATAAGCTCAATTATTAATTGGGTTAAATTAAACTTCTCAGTTCTTTCTAAGTTATAAATATAAATAACTCAGTAGTCAAAGTTATTTTATTTCAATTGATACAAATCAAAGTGAACTAGTTGATACTCTTCAGCAAGAATAATTCAAAACTTTTGAAATCTGTTCGATTTTTAACAACTAAAATGTAAATTATTATTCTATTTAATATTTTTAAAATAAACACTAACTAATTTTTCACAGAATAAACATGTTCACAGCCCTCTATTGGTTTGGTTGTCAGAAATGAAGCCAATCAAAAAAATACTATCAATTCATCTTTTCTAACATCATAAAAAATGGCAAGATGTAAAAAATGTTTTTTTTTTGCGATGAAACAGATGAAATGAGGTAAAAGATCTTAGTAAAAAATTTAAACTATACAAATCACTTTCTTATTTATGGATAATTACTTTTAAAAGACTGTTAAAAGTTATTTTTAATTTCTATAAATGACATTGCACATAATTATAATATCTATAATAATACTATAATTATAATATTATAATGTGACATTAATGTTACTCATTGTTGGATAAGAAACCTTAAGTTTAACATATAGTCAGATAGTATAATTGATTCAGGATATGTTCTTTTTTTAACATACTTATTATAATCATATTATATTATTAATTTACTTATTATTGTCACACATTTAAACTTAAAAAAAAAGAAGAAGTTATTTCTGAAATTATTATTGTAAAGATTTTATTCATTATAATGTCACCATAGAAGAGCATTAAATACTGGTTTCCATTTTTATTGATAACTGGATGCAAAATTGAAGTCAACTGTGAATTTGTTTTTAAAAAAACAAATGCCTTATTAACTAATCATCAGTTGGTAGCCTTACCAGGAATGTCAGCTTCAACTTTTAAGCAGTCTGAAATAACCAGGTTGGCATTTAATTTTTCTTCCTCTTCTTCTTGTGACAGCATCTGGGTCCCTCTATCATCAATACTCTAGCCTGGAGGAGTCTAGTCTGGTGCATCCTCTTTTGTAATTGCCAAACTGCAATGATAGGAGGAATGCAAGGGTGGCTGGAGTTTGCATTTCCTCCCTACAATTTGCAGAGCCTGGATTGATGTCCCTTGCTGCTGTGTCTTTCTCTTTTCAGGCAGGTTATTATTTTTTAACTGGCAGTTTTTTATTATTAATTTTAGTTTATGGACAGATTTGGTATTTGCATTTTGTTCCTTTGGAAGTTTGGAGAAATACAGGGGCTGAATTCGGAAGGCCAAGCCTGCAACAACCTGGTGCTCCTGGCGTGATTTCCTTTCAATCCGTCTACAAAACCTTCTGGTGCTAGCATCTTTTGGGTTGGCAGGAATATGCCTTTTGGAAGCAATGCGATGGAGGGAGTCACAGTGGTAGGAGACTCTTGATTATATAATTCTATGTATGGTAATGGTCAAAATAATAATAATTCTGACTGGTTGCTATGGCTTGATCTTCTGCACAATGTTGCTTAAAATAATGAGTCTCCCATCTGAAAAATTTTTTTTGAATAATAAATTAATGATATTAATAGTCCTGATAATAAATAAATAATTTTGCAAAATTTTTGATGAAACACAGTAAAAATTGTAATACATAAATCTGTGCAAAAATGAAGTAAGCAATCTACATCTAGTGAATTGATAGGTAAAAAGACAAGACTGTACATTGACAATTCTTTAAATTATGGTTTTTTCTCCATTGGATGGAAAGCTACAGTGTGTTGTTTCCTTTCAAGTCTTCTCCGATGAAAGTATGAAGCCATTAAAATTAATTCGATACTTGGAAACTAAACATCTTGGTAATAAAAATAAAACCCTTTGAATTTTTTTTAAAGAAAATTAGGTACTTTGAGAAATTAACAAGCTTCTGTTTGTAAATCAACACATACTGATAAAATTACACTTCTAGCATCTTATCTCATAGCATTTACAGTAGCTAAGATGTCCATACTCCATAAAATTGCAGAATACCTCATACTGACTGCTGCAATTGATATGGTCAGTATTTTAAAAGGTATAGAAGAAGCAAAAAAATTCTGCTTTCTGATGACAGTATGCCATGACATGGCTGCCAGTGTTCATGATCAGATAATTCAGTAAGTGAATTCAAGTTAATCTTTCAATATTCAATTTGATGAATCAACAGATATCGCAAACATTTCTCAGTTCTAATGTTTTGTGAGGTAATAATGTGATGGGGACAAATCAATATAAAGAGATATGTTGATTTGCAAATCAATACTTGGTCATAAAACAGGACAATGTCTTTTTGATGTTTTTTTATGAAGTTACTAAAACTTATTACATACATTGAACAAAATGTATTGAAGTAGTAATAGTGCAAAGGGGATAACAAGAGAGTTCAGCTATACCAAGGGTGAGTGGACACATTGCTTATTCACAGGTGTATTTTACCATATGCTGGAAAATCTCAAACAAATTCTTTGTAAAGATCTAAAAATGTTTAATTTTATTAAAAGTCAACCACTACAGATAGGCTTATTGCTAAATTATGTGATGAAATTGCAAAAAGATAAAAATCTCTTCTTTTCCATGAAGAAGTCGATGGTTATTGCGTGGTGGGGGAGAACCATTAACCCAGTTATTGGAATTGCGAGATGAATTATTAATAATATTTCCCCAGGATAAACAAACGTCATTCGCAATGTTTTTACAGAATGATTAGTATATGTTGCTGTTCAGTTAACTGATTTATTTTCACATTTAAACCTATCTCTCTCTCTCTCTCTCCCTCCCTCCCTTTCACTCTCCCCCTCTCCCCTGCCCACCCTCTCTCCACCTCCCCCTTTCACTCTCATTTGAACGCGAATTTACAAGGACATGTTTAAAAAAATTTTATTAATACAAAGTTCATGCTTTCTCTTTTTTTTTATAATTGGAAGCTTCTTCCAATTATATTGAGAAACATTTGGATGAAGAAGACACTATTATTCATCACAGGTTGTAATAGGTACATTTGTATGAAATAAAAATTCAGTTGGCAGAGTATTTCCTGGAAGATAAAAATGATTCCTTGAAGAGATGGATACTGAATCTATTCAGTGAAAATGTTGTTACAACTGCTAAGTTATTAGTACAGATTCACAATCAGCTCATTGATAAAGTGTCTGCTGATAAAACATTACAACTACAATTCACAATGGAAGATTTAGTTATATTTTGGTTCGCTTGTTAAAATGCATATGGAATTTTAGTTACAGAAGCACTGAAAATATTAATTCCTTTCACTACCTATTACCTCTAGGAAAAATATTTTTCACCTATGTTTGAGCCAAAAACTAAATGTAGGAATTGTTTTTTATCACTTGAAAACAGTTTACTTTTGTGTGTTTCTAATGTAAATCCAGGTGTGGAGAAACTTTTAAATAAAAAACAAATGCAACCATCTCATTAATACATTTTCTTTACATGTGAACTTAAAGTAAAAAGTTTATAATAAATGGACTTTTTTTCTCACAAAATGATTTCATTTCTGTAAATATGAAAAGTTGTAGGCTAATTTTTCGACCTCCTGTGGAGATAGTGGCCTTCAGGTTGAGAAATGCTTGCCTAGAATAATTGAAATGATAATAAAGTATTGTTTAATTTATTAATTACTGTAATTAAACATAACCATTACTTTGTAAGTGGTTTCATTGAATTTTGTCCTCTTAATTTCCATGGTATAGTAATTAAACCATTGATTGCAACATCAACTGGTATTACTTCAGCATGATAATCAGCATTACATAACATTGTACGTATAACTCCTTTACCACCTCCAACAATCAATCCAACAGGTCCGTTTAAATTATCAACCCAACCACGCATTGGTTCTTTCCATGAAGGTGTCACTATAAACAGAAAATAAATTATATGTTTTAGAATGCAATTCTTTTCAGTTAAAAATAAAATATCAATGGGAAGAGATGAACTAAATATACAGTGAAGAAACAACAAAATTAAAAACAAATTGAATTGAACAAATAAGTAGATTTTTAATTTATGGGATAATAAAATTGTATTGAAAGCATTGTGTTTTTTAAAAGAAAAAAACAATTACTGAAAATGAATCTGGATGCACATTTGCATAAAACTACTGAAAAGTAGCATATTTCCTTCTACACTTTCCATAACTTTTCATCGAGAGAGTTTCAGTGCCAGTCAAGTTTTAATGTATATTATATTTCATTTTCATTAGCAGAGATCTGTTTTGTGACTGCCTGTTTTTATAATTTACCTATTATTTACTAAACAGAATTTTTGCAATAACAACTACAAAAAATGCTGTATAGGTTTAATTATGAAACCATGATTCACTACATCATTTAATGAATCGTTTTTCACATATGTGGCAAAAAAACATTCTGAACTGAGTAAGCAATATTTCAGAAATAATGAAATACATATAATGAACAATTTGAAACAATAATATTTGTATAGAATTAAGCTTATTAGAAAAAATGATAAATATTTATTTTTTAACCGCTTAAAAAGAAGGTTCTCAGCTTGACCCAAAAGGTATTTTAATAGTATCATTAATTTTAATGACTTATTTTAGGTATATAGAAAAAATATCATTAGTAAGCAGATAAATGAACTGAATATTTCCTAAATTATAAATTATATGAAAATTTTTCGGCCAATCATCATCATTGTTTAGTAGTAAGTTATTATTCTAAAATTAATAAAAATAAAATGGAAGAACAAGTTAATGAGTTAAGGCACCAAACAAGTAAGATAACCAAAGCAAGCTGTTGCAAGCATGGAGATATTTCATTCAAAAAGAACTTTGTGATATCAAATATAATCAAAAAACTACAAGAGATTCCTAAAAATATTAGCATACAGTATAGCATTTATGGAAGTGACACACAAAAATAGGAAAAAGCACAAAGCAAAGATAACACTCACGTAGAACAAGTATCACTGATTTTCATCTTAGCAGTAGATTAGTGAAAGTTTTGACTGAAATTTGATTAAATCATTGATACCACTAAGTACTAATAAGTCCACGTTACAATTTTACACTTCTATATAATTTTTTTCATTCAAATGTGCAAAAGTAATGTATTCAATTTGTAGAAATATTATTCAATTCATTAAGTATTATCACCCTGCTTTAAAAGGTTTTTTACACATATGTAAATTGTTACATAGATATTTAGATAAATATAGTACACCAACGTCTATGATTTTACTGACTACAGAATGATTTAGCATTTATAGTGCTTTTTAAGTAAAGGAAAATAATAAGGGCCTTTTAATTGTAGTGAAAAAGAGGATGTTAATTTAGGCAGGTAGATGAAGAACAAAATGGGAACATTTTAAAATAAACACAAGAGGAGAGAAATTTGTGGCAGAATATTGTAAATGAAATGAACAAAAAATATTGCTTTAATTCAGAGCAGTTTGGTAATTGTTCATACCTAATTTCAGAATAACTCTCCAGGTATTCTCTATAAAGGTACTCATGTATAAAGGCACTCAGGTTTAGTTATTTAGGCAGTGGATATATATTTAGATACTGTGGAGGAAAGTAAAAATTGAAATGTATTATAGGTTCATAAGTATACAGATAAGCGAGGATGTTGGATAGAACAATTACATGTTGAGTTAAAGGCAAGCACAGTACTAAAAGGAATGATGAAGAATAATGACTCTTTTCTTGTTCATATGAGAAATATTTATAATGGAATTCTTTATCATGAATCTAAATTTATATAGTATAAGAATTTCCTTTTACAAACCTATTGATGGTCTTGCAACAATAATTGGTAGTTCTGGAAAATAACTATCTACTAATCCTTCTGCCAATCTTTTTGTATATGTATATGCATTTGGATGGACTCCTAAAAGACTGTAAATGTTGTAAATAAATTATTAGTACACTGATAATTATTTTATAGAATAGGAAGTTAAACTAAAAATTATACTGTAAGAAAGTAAAGAAATTCAGACTTAAACATATTACTTCTGATGTTGTAGAATCCCATTGCCTTAAACTGATCATCTACAATATTCAGTAATGATTTATTGTGATAATTTAATCAATTAACCACATAACCCACTGGTCATGTTTTATGAATATGACTGAAAGAATTTCTCAATTTTATTCTATATTATTATTTTTTTATAACTTTACATAAAATTGTATTTATTGTGTATTACTTTCTTATGATATTATTACTAGTATTGGTTGAAATTTTAATTTAAAATAAAATTAAAATTATGTCACATTAATATATTTTTCAAGCAACAAACTGAATCAAATTAAAGTTTTCAAATTCTGTCGTAATGCTTTTGGTCACTCTGGAAGCCTCAAAATGATTTGACTTGCGTAAGAATATAAATAACAAATGTACTATCAAAGTATAATTTGACACTGTTAGGTAAATTATTCAATAATATAGCTAACAATAAAGATTATATAATAATCTATATATAATCAATAATATATAATAAAGATTAGGAAACCTAAAGGGGTTTCCTAATCTTTTAAAAATAGGTATTGTTAACAACAGCATCATCAGTAATTCCATTGAAGGAGAAGCTACATAATTAACTCTGAAAAGTCCTTTGGAAGAACAGTTTCAATATAATTTCAATACACAACATTTTTAACTGCAATTTCATTTGGTTAAAATAGAACTCACCATGCTATTAAACAAACATTGGTTTACTTATCAACATCACAAATCAATATTAATGGGTGAAGCCCAGAACCAAAAAATTAAAAATTACTTAGCTTCAAATTCTGCATCAATAAATTTGACAAAAGTATAAACAAGGATATACATACTGTCATGTTTTATATAATCCATAATGGTACATTATTTTTTTGTGTACTGTTCACAGACAGCTACAGTACTCATACTGTAAATCACATACGTACTTATACACCTAAGGGTAATATAAATGTAACTTATAATAATATATAATATTATATACTTGTAATATATAAATAAATATTAAATAAATAATTACAGAATTAATTTTCTGCTAAAGGTGTAGTATATGTTTTTTATAATACAACATTTTTATTATCTACATTTTGTAGTAAAATAATTTTGTAACAAGTGAGTTCATTAGATTTTTATTCCCATACCTCATCCACAGTAGTTTATTACTGTGTGTTTGTGTGTGTGTGTGTGTGTGTGTGT
>JAAAKQ030002545.1:0-18880 GCA_010016005.3 Zanna intricata | reverse complement strand
ATATATATATATATATACGATGATGCAATGACAATTTGTTTTACAGTATATTTATTTATATAGTTGTATACTCGTTTCACGAATAAATTTTTTCTAGAGGTTTTTTTGATGATAAGCGTACTTGATGTATTACAAAATATTTTATTATTATTATTATTATTATTTGAAATATAATAATATACACATAAACTTGTATGATCTAAGTGAAACACAGTAAGTTTTAAGATATATTTATTAAATTTTCGAATGATTATAGAAACCATTCTAATTCATAAATTAAATTAGTAGAATATATTTATATACATATAATTAGTTCTGAAAGTTCCTTATGTGTAATTTTAATTATTCTTTCCTATTTTTTTTTTTTTTACAAATGTAGATAATTTCCTTATATGTCTTATTTTATTATACGGTATTATCAAAAGTAAATTTTAACTCAATTATTACTCGTTTATTCGTAGTCTGTTCATGTAGATTTTTAGAATATGTAAGTAATTTTTCTTGCTGTAATTTCAATAAATATAGGTTTTTCTTTTAAATAAAATTACCTTTTAAGAGAACATGAAGAAAATTCTGTAATAATTAACTATTTTTTACTCGAGCAAACTTCTTTAGTATTCTTTAGATTTTATCGATCAAGCGAAACGTCCTTTTTTAACTAGACCTTTTGGCAATTTGTTTATTGTTTTTGTAACGGAGTAACGACCTTATGTGTTTTCCGAATTTTAATAAATTTTCTGTAAGATTCCTGATGTTAGAGAGTGAGGTATTTGTAATGAGTTTTTATAAAATATCTCTTAATTTTATAAAATAATTTTTTTAAATTACTTAAAAAAAAAGTGGCTGCAGTTTTCTTTAGAGAGAATTGAAAGAGAGATGAAATGGAGAGGATTTTTCATCGCTAGGTGACTCCACATTATTTATATATAAATTTAAACCCAACTATTTATAAAACTTTTTGTTTAAACTCCCCACTAGTTATATAAATTTTAAATACTTACTCAACAGTGACACTAAAAAAATGATCATTACATATTACTTACCTCAGATCTCTAAGATCTGAGTGGGTTCTGTAAGCCACTTTGCTGAAAAAATATCAAACAACTGCCATTTTGGTTACAGTTGGCGTACTCTGATATTGGTTTTAGACAAAATTGTTATTTTTCAGTGTCTTTTAAGATGATATAAATCATTACCTACCCCTACCATTTCAATGTAAAAAATGCTAAGCCTGACTGGAATTCGAACCAGAAACCTTCTGAATGAAAATAGATATTATAACAGTCCTAAATCCAAAAGTTCAACATCCTACGGCTAATCGTTTTTGAGTTATGCGAGATACCTACGTAGGAACATACGTACAGATGCCACGTTAAAACTAGTCAAAATGGATTCACGGATGCTCACAGTGGATATTTCCATTGAAATCTGAAAACAGAAATTTTTCGCGATCACAATACTTCCTTCGGATCCATTTTGAGTAGTTTCGGTGTGACGTCTATACGTATGTATCTCGCATAACTCAAAAACGATTAGCTGAAAAATGTTGAAATTTTGGATTTAGGATCTTAATTGCAGTAATAAGCCCTCATTGAGAGCTTTTCAACGATAAATCATAAGTGGTACTTATTTTCAATAGTTAGAGAGTAATAGCCAGATAAAATTTTAATTAATGAAATATTCTGATCTTACAAGGGTACACATCAGTTCGAATCAGACTTCATCTCTTTTTCTTTAAATTCTCATCTCTTTTTTAAATTTAAATATATTGATTTATTAATAATTCTTAACCTCTGATAGTAAACAAAATGATTACGATAAATAATAATTCAATTAAAAAAAAAAAAAATGGAAAAATATCAGAAGTTATTAATAAAATAAATTTTTATGTACTTTTCATTAAAAAAAAATATGTGAGTATGTAATTTAATAGGCGTACAAGGAATGATTTACATACAAGATTTTGAATTATTGTCATTAAGTTATAAGAAGTTCTTTGATCGTAGATGGCTGGTAGTTCCGTAAATTTACTTAACTACAAAGATTCTAATAATCATGTTTTTAAAGTATTAGATTACACAGTTGTGTATAATCTTAAAATTTTCAGTTAGGGGGTGTTGAGTTATGACTATACACTAATACATTTATCAATATGAAAATTTGTTTCTCATGCTTTAAATTTAAGTGGGTGTATTACTGAATGTTTTAAAGATCATCGATTTATTATACCGGATGAACAAGTTTTTTTTGTTTTAATAATTAAATTAAAAATTATAGTAAAAAATTATTAATATAAATACATATTAATTTGCATTGCTATATAATTGATGTGTTTTTATTTGTTAACAGCGTAAAAATATTAATTAAAGTAAGGTGCAGCGTTTATAATATTTTAAAGATCTTTACATATATTCTGTATTAATAATAAATCGATTTATTTAAGATAATAATCGTCTTTATATGATATTAAAATTATGAATGAGGTATATACAAAGAACGATTTTAAACGCAAGTAAAACGTTTGTTGATAAAAATCTTAAATTAAATACGAAATTTATTTGCATTTATTCATGAATTATTTAATTACATACATATTTATTTATTTGGAACCAATTTAAATGATTTGTTAAATATTATACATCAATAAAAAAAAAGAAAATGAAAGTAATAGATATATATTACAATTTAAACCGGTTTCATTATAAAACTTTCTTTATTTTCTTTTATTCTTAAAAAAATAAGCGCTTTTATTTTAAGTGGAGAATTTAAAGTCGACTTTACTTATTTCATTATCATTAAAACAACCAGTTTTTTTTATTGAATTATAAGTTACCCGCATATTTTTGGTGATTTGTTATGGCATTAAAAACCATTATTTTAAGAAAACATACGAATCTTATTCCTTCTATTATTCTTATTCCTTCATTTGTAAGATCCTTTAACATCTACACGTGTGACATTGTGATGTCACACTGGTTCCTTTCAGTTGAAAGGAACCAGTAGTAACCAAAGTTGAAAGGAACCAAAGTAGTTACTTTAAGTATGGAATAGATCAGTGTTAAAGTTCGCTCAAATCAAATTCGTTGTCGTTATTTTAATAATTTCCTCCTAGATGAAGATACCCTTTTCTTCTGAGAAATTGAAGAGCAGTGCATGACATTATTTGAAAATTTCCTTGAATCACTCCTTTTTTTAAGATTACTCTCGTTTTATAATCATTCTTTGAGTAAGTCCTTCACCTGTTCTTTTCCGATAATACTTTATAGGTTTTGGCTAGACGTCCACTGGAACCTATTAAATTTTTAAGAACCTGTTTGAGTCACCTAATTAATATTTGTGTGATTTAATGTTATTTTTCAAAGTTGACCCACTTTAATCTTCTTAGATCATATATACATATATATATGTAATTTCGTACAAAACCATCATGGTTTGTTATGTAACTTATGTACATTAATTCTAGATGTTAACCTTATGCAAATCAGTCTTCTCTCATTTTTATCAATTTCCCAGCTCATTAACTGAAATTTAGTGGATTGCTTGATTCGTATAATATTCTGAAAGTCTCCAAATATCTAGCGCAGCGTTACTGATTCCATTGCATAGTAGAGAGCTGTACTCATTATTCGCGCAATAAGTGTAGTTTAACTTGTTAATTAGTTGAATCAAGTCAGGATATGTTATTAATTAGAACCCAACAGTAAAGTGTTGGTGTCAAGAAAACGATGTATTTAAAGTATAACTAGAGGCCTTACCTCTATCAAGTTTGTGCATGGGAAGGCAAACGCATCATTAAAAGTACATCTTCGCAGGAATGGCTAAATCTACACATTTTACTATCTCTCTTTGAAAAGAAATCTTTCCTCAAGTGATTCCGAATAATGTAGGGTTGCCTTTATTGGAGGTGTCAGATAATTGGAAAAGCAATCTAGATTATCTGTTTTAGATGAAAATAGCACATAATAATTATAAAAAAAGAATGACTTGATTTGACGATGAGAAGTATGAGTATAAGTGATGAGAAGTACTGGTTGATTGAAAACAATCTCAACCCTTAAGTATGTCTAATAATGCTGAATTCCAAGATGAAGAATTCATCTTGAAATTCAAGAGGATCATTCGGACCCCAAGGAGACCGGTGATACTTGCAGGAGATTATAATGCCGAATCTCAGGAACTAGGAATGCACTCGACTCCTCGGGGAAGAAAACCGGCGAATCTACTGGGGGCACAAAAAATGATTGTCCTAGGTACACTGAGAGTCCCGATCTTTATAGGCAGGGAAGCCAGTTCCATTGTTGACAATACGGCGATTTCCGAGAGACTTACCAACATATTAATAGCCTGGACTGAAATGAATGAAGAATTTGCGAGCGACCACCGTGGTATTCAATTTGTAATTCACCTAAGCCACCTAGTGAGATCAAAAATAAAACATAACTGGAGACCTACAGCTACACAGATTGAGGCCTTTTCCAACGTTGTGATTACACGTGTGGACCGTACTAATGACGTGAGCCATAAAGAATTTTCGATCATACTAAGAGAGGAATCGGACAAGATCAGAACAGAAAATGCATCAACATCGTAAAGTATATTAGTGGCGCAGAAATATAGTTTCTCTGAGGACAGCGACCTTAGCTGCTAGGCGGAAATTATTACAACCCCGCCGGAAATAAACTGGAGACATTAATTAGATGGAGATGCATTACAAATCCACACGTAATGCTTATGGTTTTTCAATTAAACAGGCTAAGAAGAAGGCCTGGTTCAGACTAGTAGATAACCCGAATTTCGTCCCCTGGGGACGGGAATACCGGATTCTGATGAAAAGGTTCGGTGCCTTACTTAGAAGAGACCAGGTATAGGATGCAATTAGAGATCTCTTTCATACGATGGAGTCAGAATATGTCTATATAAGGGGAAATGAAACATATCGCTTCACCATTGACGAACTACAAAGTGCAGTATCCCGAATTAATAAAAACAAGAGTCCGGGAATTGACGGGGGTACTGGGTGCTCTCCTTAAAAGACTAGTAATAAAGAGGATTATACTAGAAATATTGAATAAAGCCTTAACTATTGGCCGATTCCGAACTAGCTGGAAGACAGGAAGATTGATCTTGATATCGAAGAAGACGAAGGGATAAACCAGAAATATGGACCAATCTGTCTATTGTCAATAATAGGATAGGTGTAAAAAAGACTCACCGCTGATACGTTGTGACTGGAAGTCGAGGCATTGGGTGGTCTGTCCGAGAATTAATTCGGTTTCGTTGACGGCAGATAAACTAAAGACGCCCTACGCAAGGTAGTAGAGTGGACGGAAGGATGCAAAGGGGGCACTTGGAGGACCAGAATGGTCCCTTTATGGTCTTCCTTAATATCCGCAATGGCTTTAACAACATCCCCTGAGCAAGCATCATGGATGAACTGAGAGCTAGAGATGTAAGTGTTTACCTAAGAACAGTTGTGAACGAATTCTTACATGGCAGTGAGCTTCTACCTAACACGGAAGATGGCGAAATTAGGTTCCAGATGCGGGGTAGCGTCCCCTAGGGGTCTGTCCTGTGCTTCCTGCTCTGGAATATCACCTTTGATGGCGTGCTGAGAATGGGATTCTTTGAGATTGCTCATCAGCTGGCCTACGCCGGCTTTATTAATATCAGACCACTCACTTGAAGGACGAAGTAGAAAGGGACGCTAATAGGGTAAACAGACGTATAAGTTTTTGGCTAAAGAATAGAGGTCTGACGCTAGCTCCTCAAAAAACTCAGGCAATGGCAATAGTCGGGAGGAGGAAGATGAGATAGATCAGCGTATACGTTGATGGTACCACGGTACCATGGTACCGTGTGTTGACACAGGCTCATGTAAAATACCTTGGAATCTTGTTTGAAAGATCGGGCTTTTTAAGTCCATATTTAAGAGGTAGCTGGCAAGGCGGAGCGCACCATACAGGTCTTGGGCCGTCTGTCAGTAAAATTAGGGGTCCAAAAGCCTCAAAGGAAAGACTATTGATGTCGGCCGCCACGGCGGTTCTATTGTACGCAATGCCGGCGAGGTTCTCAGCTTTAGATAGAAAGAAATACATCCAGTATCTCACATCAATTCAGAGAAGAGCGGCGATAAAGTCATCGATGCATACCGAACGGTGTCATCACGCACGGGCTCATCAAGGGCAGCTACTTGCGACAGTTCCTCCCATTCGCCTTACAAGCATTGTACCGTAAGAGAGTTTATGAAGGTATGTTACAGGAATGGCAAGATGAATGGGATGTCACTAGAATGAGAGCATGGACTCGATAACTTATCCCTAGGTTGGCTCCGTGATTGGGGAGGAGACATGGGAAATTGGCTACCACGTCTCTCAGTTCCTCTCTAACCTCGGAGACTTCCGAGAATACCTTAGTCGTTTCAAGAGACGACAAGGGCAAAATTGTGTCTACTGTGCGAAAAGTGATAGCCTCCTTCATACCATTTTTGAGTGAACACGATGGGAAAGTATGAAGCAGAAACACGGCTTGACTTGGATGACACTCGAGATCGTGGTTACTTTCATGGTTAAGGGCTCTAGGGAATGGACCACTGTCGAAAATACGATTATAAAGATCCTAAAAGGCAAGGAGAAAGAATTTCGGGAGTGGGAGGAATTCTGATAAATTGCCAAATAGACTTGTGGGGGGGGAAGGAGAGCTCCCTGTTGAGCTGCCGCACGTCCGCACTTGACATGGGGACTGCTAATCCCTTAGGTCACCAAAAAAAAAATCACTTACAAAAAACCTTTTTGTAGAAATGATCAATAGTTTACTAAATAGTAAATTAAAACTTGGTCTTTGATAGAATAAGCCAAAAAATTAGATTACTCTCTTAAATCTCGATGGAGACGACACGAGTTTCTTGACTTGTAATAAACTAAATTTTGCAAGTTAACCCTTTAAAGCGATGTTTATAAAAAAATAATAGTATTTAAACAAATTTTCGAAAATTGGAAGATTAGATAAAAGATAAGATTTTCTAATAAAATTATAAGAAAATTAAAATTAGATAGAATAAAAATGGTTTAACTATAACTGTAATAGACGGCCTTATATATTACATTCTATTTTCTGAGAAAATCTTTTGAATCTTAATGAGTATAGCTAAATGTTAAAAAGATCACGATAGAAAACCGGTCAGATGATGACGCTCTCAGAAGCTACTTTCTCACTTCTTTTTCTACACTACTCACTTCGTACCTCATACCAGCAAACATTTGCCTCTTAAGAAGATCAAAGGGACTCTACAAGATGTTCTCGTCAGTTATACTACTCTGTGAACTAGAACTTTGAGTAATTTATTTGAGTTTTAATCGTTATTCAAACGAAAAACAAGGTATTTGCTCTAGATTAGCTATATGTATTGTTATTCAATAGCTATATGTTTGCTAATTCATTAGCATAACAAAAATTTTTTTCTACTATCCTTATAACCGATCAAATTTTTACAAACATAAATTTTTTACAACCATTTAAACAAAAATTCTTTAAAAAAAGTTAATTTTTATTATAAATATTTGTTTCAATATAAACATAGGTGGTGTACCAATGCTTAAATATATATTTATATTACGTTATATATATATTTTAAAGTCCATTATATTATTATATATGTAAATATATAACTATGTAACTCTTGAGGAGGCAGTATTTATTTTAAATCAAGTTCAAAATTAAGCGGAAAAAATGTTTTTAACCTTCATGATCTATACAACCCAAATAGGTGGATCTATACAACCCCAATACAATAAGTGTGGTCATAAAATTTACCGAATATCTTTATAAAATATATTTATCTAAAATGTTTTGTATCCTTTACTGAATTGAAACATTGAATATAATGCATTGCTTTTGACATAAAAGGGCACATTAATTTATTGCTTTATAAAACTTATCAGACGTGGTAGATGTGAAGTACCTGAGGCATAAGAGGCACTTATATAAAGTTGCTTTCTGTGAGAGCAATGATATTCATCACCCAGTCGGTCCCTTTGGTAAACCAAATAATTCTTAGAACTTACTTGGGCAGGTCTATGAAAATAGGCTGCCTTAAAACCTCCATTTCATTGTTAATTTTTTTCATTTCATTTCAAATTTGATTTTTAATATTTGTAGTAAGCTCATCGTGGGATGATTGTTATTCCTGATAATGGCTACACCAATTCTAGGGTTGTTAGAGAGGTATGTATATATATATATATATATATATATATAGTTACCACATGCCTTTAACTCTGCGAACGCCAGGACGAGGAAATGTCAGAGGGATTACAGTATATAACACGCATGCACAGGTGGGCACTCCCATCACACGGCATCTGCTCGCGCATCTATCCTCCTAACACAGCGGGCCTACCCACCACTGTAGGCTCTAATAAATGAAGGCTTCTTGGCATGAAACGACTTTACAACCAACTACCGCCTAGAGAAGACCTCGAAGTAGAAGAAGAAGATGGAAGAAGCTCAAAGGAGTTCCCTAGCTGATCCAACGCTTGACCACCCCGCCGGAGCAGCAGGCCTGGCCGGCCCGCCGAGGGAGTCGCTGGGTGTAGACGCTGCATTCCCTCTCCAGCTCCTCGGACTTCTATCGCTCAGGCCAGCGCACGAGAATGAATAGATAAATTAAGCTCTAAAATAGAATAGATAAAGAATAAATAAATAAAGCTTATTTACCGGCAACAGCGTGGGATTGCTCGGGGAGAACCGCGTCGGCCGCGCCGGCGAATGATGACCTGACACTGCGGGGCTTTGGGGGTCTCCACTACCACACTGTAGTGGGAACCAAACGCCGCTGAGGGAAAGCTTGGTCGCATTTCAATGGACGTGCTGCAACTTCCCAACTGCACCCGAGTCAACTTCGCCGGACACCATATCCCGGATCCAACCACTCTTCTCAGAGCTAACACCAAAAACGGCCCTTTTCAGGGCCACCAAAAGATTTTTAGGTTCCACTGCCGAAATTATTTCTATATAATCTGGTTTTTATTTCTTAAAAATATGTTAATAATATTTTTGAAGAAGCAGGCACAAATATATACATATGCATTAAGTTTATATTAACAGAACAATTAATTTATTTACTAACAAATGACTGAAGAATCAATAATTATTTATAAAACCTTTTCAAAAATAAAAATGACAAGTTTTATAGAAGGAGAGTTGAAAACTAAAAAATTTAGAGTAGAAATGAAGGAATATATGTAGCATGACAGAAGATAATATGTGAAGAAGAGGTATGAAGAAGAGATGTTTTATCGATTTGAGAGAAGTAAATAATAGCATTTTATAATCTTAAACCACGAAGAAACTGATATTCAAGAGTTTTACGGAATATTTTTACGACATCTGCTTAAGAAGATTTTCAAAAAGATACTTTATTAGAGCAAAATTATATAATTTGTTACATAAACTCATTTTTTTGTCGTAATTATGATTTCTTTCCATAAATATAAGATTTATATTATAGATGTATTTAAAATACAATGCTGTAATAATGGCAGAGTTTAATATGATAGTGTATTACCTATATAAATTGTAAGTGCGTTGTTTTTCTGTAGGTTGTTAGAACTCGGTATCGGTAGAGATTATCGTGTGTGGGCATGATAAGGCGGTGAGGGTTCCACCTCATCTATTGCTAGCCAATTTAGGAGTAGTTAACTCGCCATTGTCCACCGTATCATAATATATGTATGAGAAAAAAGATTCTCGTACTAAAAGAAACTGTAAATTTCGTAATAAATTTATAAGAGGTTGAAGCTGTTAAAACAGGTTCTAACCGAGATTATTACTACTACTATTATTATTTCTTGGTACTGTATTTGTTGTTTTCTTCTACATATTAATTCTTTTACTTTATAATATAGGAAAGGAATTTCCTGTAATAATTATTAAGAAACGACATTCTTAACAGAAAATAAAAATAATAACAAAAAACCTCGCAGATGTTTACGTAAGTTACACATTTCTTTTACGAATATTTTGGTTATTCTAATGTATAGCATAATCCTTAAAAATCAGAAGAAAAAAATAATATATTGAGTCACATTCATTTTTTCTTAATTTAATGATCTTTTTCTATTTAATGAATATTGTAACTGATAACATATATAACATAAATAATATATAATAAAAAAATCAAAAATTTCTGTCGTCTTTCAGCAGATGTTTTACCAATTTCTCTCTAAGACAAATCATAAAACAGTAGTATACACAATGGGTCAAATCAGAAGGATACCGCTGGATGCGTTTTATTGTAAATAACAGAACCTATATATTCAGTATACCTAGTATACAACTGTCTACAATGGTTAACTGGACGCCATTAATAAGGAATTGAATATCATTAATCCAAAATACGGTCACATTTTTATTTGTACTGATTCATGTAATACACTCCAAGCATTAGAAGATTTGTACTCCAAACATCCTATCATCACTGAAATTCATAATGCAATCGCTGAGTTGAACCATCGCAACACACAAGTGAGTTCCTGCTGAATCCCTAGTCATGTGGAAATCCCGGATAACCGACGAGCGGATTTCGCTGCTAAAGACGCTCGTAATCGTCTTTTACCACTCGTTTTACTACTCCCGATTTTATTAATTTTATTAAACACACTCTTCGAAGAAAGTGGCAAAGTGACTGGACTACTACGGTAGATAATAAACTCTGATACATCAAGGATACTGTTCTGCCACGGAGCTCTTCAATAAAAACAACCGTCCAGAAGAGATTCTTATTTGCCGTTTACGAAAAGGACGAAATAAACTTACACGGCACATAATAATTCGGACCGATGTAGTCGTTTGTATTCGCTGCTACTGCCGAATGATGTGCACAACATCTTTTTGGATTGTGTGTGTAATGCGGCCTTGCGTCATAAATTTAAATTGTGAGTTAACATCCAAGATATTCTAGGAAACAATATAATAATGCTATCAAATGTTTTGTACTTGTATTTTGAGGCCATGCATCTGTATTCGACTATTTGATACTTATGTCATATGTTTATTCCGGGTGATGATAACTCGAAAGCATATTTAACCTCCAACCCCACCCAAAATTGGTAACAAAAGCCTGAATGATTAGATAAGTTAGGTAGAAAATGTTATCTTACATCAAAGTAAAGCAATTAAAGAGATAAGCCTGTTGGACGGTTCAGATGTTTCTGTCTGTATGCGGTATTTCATCTCAACTGACTTTATTAATATAACCAGTTTTTGAGAGAAGAATGCTATTCAATCATGGCGAATGTTTTTGAACCTTAGAAATATGATGAATTTAAACGGTAGATATGTTAACAAGTAAACAACAGTTTACTTGTTCTAAACTTATTACTGTTTATAATTGTGCCAACCGGTACTATATTTTTATGCAATTGTTAGAAAATATAATGTAAATAATAAGCTAGGAGAACTTAGTAAAATCCATGAAATAGACCTAGCCAAATTTAGTGGGCACAAGAACAATCAAGCTAGAATTATTAACAGAGAGAGGGTTTTGTTGGAATAGAGTGTGATTTCAGAAATTGTTTTGTAGTTCTTGTCGGTACTTTGGTTCAGAGATGTTACTAAAATTTATTAAAGATTAGGGAAATATAATCTCTATAACTGCCTGAAGTTTAAAACTTTTAAAAATTTAACAATTAAACATACATAAAATTAAACATCCATAGACCTCGATACCGGTGCATGTACCCAAAATATCGAAATACTGTGATGGTGAAATATGATAAAAATTATTTCGATAATCGCAAACAGCACTTTTTTTGCCAACTTCTAGTAAGTTCCGATACTCTAACATGCATTACATAACACGCATTCATCATATTTAAAAAAAAAAAAAAAATCAAATATCACAGGATTTATTTGATAGAACCGAAGCAGATATTCAGTACCGTAGAGCTATATCATCGGAGTTCCAGAGCGAGGTCATGTAAAGTGATTAGAATGGAACGATTTCAAAGTAAATTGCAATGTAGAAAGTTGTATAACTTAGTAACAGGAAAAAGTTGAAGGTGATGTCAGTATAGTATGAAATTATTAAAAAATGTATTTACTATAAAAAATAGACAGAATTACCGATCAATTTTTCAGAATACATTACTTCCAATTCTCATATCTGTATAGAAAAAAGAAAATAGAAAGAAAATTACTAAAAATAAAAAGTATCAAAACAAAAATGATATACTGAACAATAATATTTATTATAAAATATGTACTGATATTTTAATTTTTATTTTAAATGATCTCTTAATACATCATTTCTAATTAAAATTAGACGAAAAAGCTATGATAATACATGTTTTTTTTAAATATTGTTGATTTTTTTTTTAGATATCACCAACAAGAAAATTTCTGGAAAAGAAATTTCTAAAAAATATAAAATATCCGTCAATTTGAACTTTCTAATGGTACCTACTTATTTTTAACGTATTTTGGAACTCTGCTTCATCTTCAGAAAAATCATTCTCCGGAGGTAAATACAATTCGATAAAAAGAAAAATGAAAAAATAAACTCATTCGTACACACACAAAGTTGTGAAACAATCAACAACACATAAATTGACGTAAAAATTGTATATAGAATGTTGCATATTCTGTTGATCAGAATGTTTCTTAAATTTTAATTTTTGGTAGCTTTATTTGCCTTTAGACCGGAAAATTCTGAATTCTAGTCCGGGATTTTGGATTCTGGTCAGGCTTAATATTTTTTCACAAGCTAAATTGTTTCTTAAATAAATAAAATTGGGGATCTAGCCTGTAGTTACTAACATAAATAAAAACAATATTAATTTTAATACTTAAAAAGAATTAGAAGAGTTTAAAATTTCCCGTATACAAATCGATCGTAATTTTTTAATTATATTTTTTTGGTTATAAGATGTCAACGTAATACACCGTAGCTTTTTACCTAGTTTTCTTCATTTTTGCATGTAATAAAAATATATACGATGAAGATATCTAAACATTATGTAGATAATATTCTTCATAAAGAGTAGAATATGTTTTTTTAAATTCTTTTCACCCCTCATTTATTGTTACTTTTCATTATTAACTAATGTTTATTATTGTAATTTTGCTAAACTATGTTGATCGTTTATTTTTATTTTTTATAAGTTTTATTTAGCAACAAATTTGAGTCTATGAACAAATTTTATTTTAATTTTTTTTTATATAAATAAAAAATCAGTAGTGCTGTTTAATTTTTATTTCTATATATTTATAACAATGGATTTTTTTAATTGATGAATTAATTCATCACAGAAGCTTACAAGATAGCTTGTTCAAATGAAGATGAGAATGAAAATTTTTAGTTTATGAAAAATACCATGCTTGATCAACACTCGAACCTGGGACCTCCTTATGAAAAATAAATTTTATTTCTAAATATTTTCTAATAGCGAAATTATATTCTTGTCTTCTTTTAAAATAATAACATTCAAAGGGATATGGAAATTTTTCTTCTGCTAAGTTTCGATCTCTTTTTGTTAAATAAAGGTTTCTTAAACTTTTCATCATGTTTGCTTTGTTCATATCCTATATAAATTTTGGTTTTACTGGAAATTTTTCAGTTATTGAAGATCAAACCAAAAAAAATAGTGTTCTGCAACAACTACCTTTTTATATTTTAAAATAATTTTCTCGGAAATTACTAGAGATACAGTCCTATGACAAATTTTTGATACCAAAAACCAAATGAAACCATAAAATTTAAGTAAAAAAATTTCCTTCAGAGCAGAAATCAGGATGAAATTTTTCGCTTTCTTTTCTTTCATTTGTGAAACATTCAAAAATTTTATTTTCGTTTCTTTACCGAGGTATATAAAAAAAAAAATTACTAATTTCATAAAATAAAGTACTAATCTAAAATTTATAGCGTAATATAAATTTCATAAATAATATTTTCAATAGAAATTTCTAATGAATCGACCAATAATTTGATATTTTTTAAAATATTTCTCCCGATACTTAATTGTTCATAGCATATTTTAAAATTAAGTATTTCCATAAAGGATAACTGTTCTAAAATAAGTGGGAGAAAAATTTATGATATTCTTATATCTTTTCATAGGAAAAATAGGGACACTCCTTACTCCTTGACTACTTTGTCTTTATTGTGATATCTATATAAAGGTAGCCGCACCCATTTATGTTTGTCACCGAATAGAACAGGTGAATGGATGTTTAAAAACTTGTATCTTAGTAAAATGCGTATAAAGTGCATTTCCTTTGCATATGCATTTATTATATACGGTCGTATTTCCGTACAAACTAGATATCTAATATCACAACATTACCGTGTAAGGAAACTTGCGTTATGAATGACAATAAATGTCTCTAATGATAATACGCTTCATTCATGGTTTATTGTAAAATTGCTTTTAACATTATTACAATGAAATTTGCTTATACATTTGCATATTTAAATTAAGAATATATCTTCTTTTTAATAACATTCTTGTTTTCGATATCTGGTATTTATGTATTCCGGTTTAGAATATTTACATAATTTTCTTCTTGTTAAAATCAATTATCTCCCGCCAAAATTTCAGATAATGTTGGAAATTTTAATAAAAATGAAAATCTCTTTTTGAAAAAAAAATTTTTTTTTTTAATCTTCATTTAGAAGATTATAATTATATTTCTTCCTTCCTGTAATAAAATTATTGAAATTACTTTTTTTTACTCTTTAAATATTTTATTTAAATAAAAAATAAATAAAGAGAAATCTTGCAGAATGACTTTTTAACCAGTTAATAATTTAAAATTTCAAACCATCGCCACAGTATGGTTGGTTATAAATTGGTGAAAAACATAAGAGTTCTTTATGGTGAAATTATTTTTCGTATAATATCCATTTTATAAGTTTATTAGTTGTTATTTTATAAGTTAAATTATTTGATTACTTTCAAGTTGGTTCCTGACATAACTCACGATTAGTCTTATTAGTTTACTGGAAATAGAGAGGAACCTAAAATTTTGTTGATCATTAGCTATTTATATTATATAAGTTTAGAAAAAAAAATAGTTGGAGAAATAAGCAAAAAATGTGATGATCAATTAATTCATCATAGAAGTTTACAAAGAAGCTTATACGCGGAATGTGAAAATAGAAATTTGAACATGAACAATGTCATGATTAACCGGAATTCGAACTCAGGACATTTGAATGAAAAACCCAGACGCTACCATTTCGCCACAAAAATCGGCTTCATTTTTTATCTAAGGTAAAAACAGATTATGTAATAGAGGAGTTAAACAGTTTTTTAATATTGAGTTGAAGTTCATTAAAAAAGTAGAGATCAAATTTATGAACTTTACAGTATACGAGTATATGTATAAACTTGAAGGGAATGACATTTTTTTTTTTAATATTATCGTAAGCTCTTTACTCATAAACATTTCTAAAGAGTGAGGAACAATAATTTAACGGTCACACTTCAAATTATAAGTATCTAGTTCGCAAATATAGAAAATTGAGATTACCCATTGTAAAAAATTATTTAGGCAAATGTACACAATGTACCGTACTGTAACTGCTACGCAAAGTACATTTGAGAGAATTCGCGGTATTTGAATATGAAACTGTTCTATCAGATCATATTACCTTTCTCCCCCAAAAATTTAGACTAACGATAAATTATACATTTTGTGATTAAAAAAATCAATGGCCACACATATTTCCGTATTCAGTGTCAATTTTTACTATACTAATTGTGAATTTTGATTTCGTAAATGGAAATTTTGTCTTCTGTTATTAGTGCTGGGCATGTTTTCTCTTAAGATAACCGCATTTATTTAGCGGTATTGCATATCCCCATTTGCAGTACCATTCAAAAAGAGATTAAATTATGGCCTCGAAAAACATCTTCCGGTTGCATATTTCAAAGTATTTAAAGATGAATCGTCATTATTAATTGTATCGTTTTATAAATCTGTTTTTCTGTTTAGAGTTTGTATAGAGAACAAATATCGGAGGCGTTGAGTAAAACAAGAAATCGTAATTACAGTACAAATCACAGTGTACTCGAACGTATGATGTAGAAAATAACTTGAGGTAGTCAGTTGTATCTGTTTAAGTATACTGTACTCTATACGATAACTAATGCAAGAGCCCATTCATTTTCGATTTATCTATGGCTGTAAAGATATCCTTCTGCCCCGAGGTAATTTTACGTCAAGATCTTATATTTAGGCATCCATAATGGACCATTAACCACTACAGCTGCTCTCGTTCTATGGTCACGCTTCGACTTGGACTAAAATTACGATATCTGTCCGCCACTACTAGCTAAAGAAAACATTCTGTTTTTATAAAACTGGTCCGGCAAGGTTTAAAACACAAAAATTATTAGGATGAACATTTTAATTGCTATTATTTACAATTTGTTTTTTTGAAAACTGCTTTTTATTAATCTTTTTAATATTTTTAAGATTCCTTTGAATCCGTTATGGTGACATTCTTAAGCGTCGCTGTCTGTTTTGTAAAGTGCTACCTTAACGAGGCATTAATATAACTATACAATCAAAAATGAAATTTTTCGCGTGTTATCTATCATTTAAATCTTATAATTATTATCAATATATCCATTTCTATCACTCACCTGACTCATTTAAGCAGTTTTTTAAAATTCTTTTATATTTTCTTATTCATTATTCATTTCTACTGCATTAATTGTAAATTTTGTCTTAGTTAATTGAAATCTTGTTTTTTTTTCTATTACTACAACGAATATTTCCCCTTGGTGTAATAGTATGTATCTCAATGGTAGTACAAATCTCAGTATACTCATACGTATGATGTAGAAAATAACTTCAGGCAGTCAGTTGTATGAGTTTAAATATACTGTACTCTATATGATACGAATGCAAGAGCCCAATGGTATTAAATACTGCCAACTGCAGTACCATCCCGGAAGGGATATTTAACATAAAATATTAAAATTAAAGCTCTTTCTCTTGCATATTTCTGTATATTTTTTATTCTACTCTAATTTTTTTAATCTTGGAATATTTTTTACATTCTACGTTTTGATCTACTTTTCATATTTCAATATTTATCTAGTTTTAAAGATCTAAATTTTTCTACATTTCCTTTTAAAAAATATTTAGATCCACATTAATTAATAAAAAGCTAATTTATCTGAGTTTTTTCTTAAGTATTTTCATTTTAAAATTTCCAGCGTTGTTGTATCACATATCTAAAGCATTTTTTCTTTAATACCTTTTTGGTTTTTCTGTTGCTATGTTCCGTTGCACTAGAGCTGCGCTTCATTTACATTTAATATCAAATTAAATCTCCAATATAATCGCATATCTAATAATTACATCTTTATTGTTAAACCTGTTTCCAGAAAAAGAAAACAATTTAATTCCCCGTCTAGATAGCGCCACGAACTTGATGTTTTGACACTTTAAGAAACCCAAAAACCTGGATGGAAAATTTCCGGATGTTAAATGTTCGTATTTACGTGTATTTGGTGTTGGCCTCTAAATCGCCTTATATCTGCAGAACTGCTGGACCGATTTTGACCAAACTTGATCAGATTATTTCTGTATATGAAGCATTGATGCATTCAGTTTCCAACTTAAAAGTCAACGGGTAAGGATATAGAGCCAAGTTTTCTCCGAATCTCGAGATTTCGCCTAATTAAGGCCATATTTATTTAGGCATATTCGTTAATTAAAAAATAGCATTTCTGAAAAAATTTGCAACAACGCACTCCCCCCCCCCCCAAAGTTTTATTGAAGGTATATAATTTATATATTTGACCATCCGTTGCACTTCATTTTTAAATTTAAATTTGGTTTGGTTAAAAAGTGTCTGATGGGAAACCGCTTCACAGTTATTTTTCTTAATAAGTGTAGTATGTGATGACTTGGTGAAGATACGCAAATTCCAAGAGTGACTTGTAACTCGTGTCAAGTCCAGCATAACCTTACAGGAGTTGAATCAAGTTAATATATACAAGGAATTTAGTTCTCCATTATCATCTATTTTTAAATATTTATTTATTATTATTATTAAAATCCAATAATTTTATTCTTTTTATTATTCATCTTTTTCTTTTAAATATTTTACTAGTTCTTTTAAACATAAATTGAAAAGTAAATAGGTAGTCGACATCGCTGTCTCACACTTATCCGTATTAGAGTTTGCCTATACGTCCTCTTTTATTTTAATTATAATTAACCGAATTTTAGAAAGTAATAAATTTATTAACGTCTTTTATTTTTATTTTTCTTAATTAAATTTTTTATTTTTTTCTTCTTTTAGACCGCCGGGATGGTCTAGTGGTTAACTCGTCGTCACAAATCAGTTGATTAAAAGCTGATTTTCGAAGTCGAAGGATGTGGTTCAAATCCTTGTAAAGATTAGTTGCTTTTATATGGATTTGAATACTAGATGGTGGATACCGATGTACTTTGGTGGTTGGGGTACAATTAACCACATATCTTAGGAATGGTCGGCCAGAATATGTACTTCTCATTGGTCCGTGGAGATAGGGTTCCTTATTGTTCACTAGTTGAATAGATTGCGTACACATTAGGAAAAGAGAAATTAATCTTTTTTTATTCCAAAATTTTATACATCTTAAAATTATAAAATACTCTATTTCTCTTGAAATTATTAAATGAAATTTTAATATTTTATTGTAAAAATATTAATGATGATATATATTATTTTCAACTTACCTTCAAATCTGTGAATTAAAATTGCTTTCCTTTTAACTTTCAAAACTTTCCAAACCGAATTAGTATTTTTTTTTTTTTTGTTTAACCTCCGGAACTACAATTAAGTATATCTTCAGAGGGATGAAATGAATGAATTGTAGCG
>JAAAKQ030002523.1:0-18882 GCA_010016005.3 Zanna intricata | reverse complement strand
CCATGCCTGACCGGGATTCGAACCCGGGACCTCCGGATGAAAAGCCGAGATGCTACCACTTGGCTACGGAGGCCGGCCTCAAATATATTGTAAAACTAAAACCTGCTTAGTTAAAAATTTCAGCACTTATTAATGAAAATGTTATTATAAAGCACTAAAATTCTATTCTTTGCAATACCTAACAATATTTTTTTGATCCAATAATATATTACATAAATTTGAAATATTATATAACAAATTATAGTGTTGTAGAAAGAAATAAAATAATATTACATTGTGCACATTTAGAAACATGATGCTTGCTCATTATAATCCTTTATTTGCTTAAGTCACTCAAGAGACTGTATATAAAGACTGAAACTTCACAACTGCTGCATTATGCATGCCCAGAAATACTTTTCTTTAAATATTAAGTAATATGTTATAAGGGAACAAACTTATAAGTTTCTTAAATTGTATCAAATTAAGGAAAATCCCTATATAAAATATTTTTAAGAATTATTTTTGTTTAAAGATACTTTAAACAAAAATAATGAGACCTTTTCTACTATAGGACTGCAAAACTTAAACCTTTAACTTTTGGTTATGTTGATAAATGTGTGATTCATCAATATACAGACTCAACATAATCTAACCAAACATAACTTATGGTCACTTCACTCACTAAACTGTCTAATTAATATTAAATATACAAATTACATACAACTTATAATTAAATAACAAAAGTAGATTAAATAAAATAGTTATTAATGGTACTTAAAGACAGCACAATACGTGCAGTAATTACTGCTTATAGTAAACTTGTTATTTTAATACTTGAATTCTATAGAAAAAAATTTAAGCTATGCAGTCCTTAGTTGAAAAGATCAAAACAATGTTATCTTTTTTTTTTAATTTATTAAGTTTAATTACTTTGTTTAAAAATATGTTTTTACTAAATTACTCATTCATTTTAAGGCTTCATACAAAAAAAGTACACTAAAAAATTTAAGGCTCTAAAACTCAAATCTCAGAAAAAATCAGATATTTCAAAATCAGATTTTTAAATAAAAGAATGATGAAAGCAGACACAGTAATATCTGCTGAAATGATTAAAAATGATGTTAAGGCGCTGTTTCCCAAAAAATAAACGAGGTTCTTTTTCACCGGTACTATTCATATTTTTATACTAACCTTTCTTAATACAGTCTCTGAGCAGACATGGCATTGTACTATACTCATTTCAGCATGTTGTTCTCTTTCATGAGAATGACACTCAGATGCTCTCCAGAAAAACTGATGGCAATGTCGACACTGATAAGCCAAAGGACCCGAAGGAGGTGTTTGAATCCAATCAGATCCATGAGATACAATGACATGTTCTCGTAGTAAACGTTTTGACATCCAGCCCATCATACAAACAGGGCAAACAAGACCTAGATTTTGATTTTAAAATATAAACATAAAATAGAATAAAATAATTAACAAATATATATGTATATAGAGTAAGTGTGTGCGTATAAAAAATGAAAAAATCTAAAACATAATATAAACCCACTGATTCAGAAGAACAACAATTCGATATTCAGTAACCTGCAATTTGGTGATATACAACAAGCAAGAAAAAGTATTCTTAGTTGAAAGTCATAGACTTAAAAAATAAATTAAATGACTTAATTTCTGCATAAATGTAAACAGGCATCCCAAATATTTTTCTGATCATTATAACTGTTTCAACCAGTATTGCAGGCGATTGTAATTAACAGCAATCTTTTTGTATTAATTATAAACCAATTTAGTAAGTGGCATATGCAAATAATACAACTACAATACCACTATGATGCTGTTTAACAACTCCTTGTAGATCTGGAAGCACATCCATAAATCTATAAAGCAGGTTCAATTACTAACTTTAAAACTGCAAGAAAATTCTGTTAAAAACAAAAATGAATACAATATTTATAAACATATTTTTTTAAGAAATAGAATTCAGCTTTATTAAAATTAATTAATGATGCTTCTTACGTACCAATTTATATTTTACAATAGATAAATATAAACACTTTAGAAATAATAGTATATAAATGCTTTTCAAAGATAATTTTTTTATGTAATAATGAAAAACAAGAGATAAAAAGTAGAATGTGTAAAAAAGCACCCAGACCACAAACTCAGCTAATGTTGGGAGTTACCACAATTTTGGTCTGATATTTTTGCATGAGAATATCAAAATCATACAATTTCTTTAGCAGATAAAAAATACCTCAAATTTCTTTAATAAATGTAAATACTAAAGAAAATACAGCATAAAATGATCATCTACACTAAAACAGTCAAGTTCTGTTGAAGCCAATTCAATTTTTTTCTGGGTTGGGATTAAGCAACTATATCTGGTCATCAAATTTAAGTCTTTAGAGGTAAAGAGCAAATTGTAATTCAACTGACTTTGAAGAAAGCATTTAACCCAAAAAATTGATACTACTGAATGAACTCTGTCTTTTAATGAAAATGTAATTTTATATTTATGTAGAAAATATTCAAAACATCATCAAACTGCATTGGTACTTATGTATCCTAAATAAATTTTTACTATACAGATATTAATAATTAAATATATCATGCTGAAGTTCGTGTGAGTTGGATGCTTTTGCAATTCCTCAAATTATTACTAATAAATAAGAAAGTTCAGTTCTATAATATGTAAACACAAAAATAATGTCTTATAGTAATTGTGAATCTTCAGAGAAATAGAAATAAAGTGATAATAAAAATTGTTTAAAAACTCACCAGGCTGCATTTTAATTGAAGATTCTGATTTAGACTTGTTAAATTTAAATACAGTTGATAGCTTCTGTCCATTAAAATTGCAATTGAAACCATGCAATGTTTTCATATGTTTAATTAACTCTCTCATTCCTTCATGAGGATCAAACTTTCCATCACAAATTTCACAATAGAATCCTTTAATTCCAACTTCCATTCTATTAAGTCCAGGTAAGCTTTTACTGTTCAAAGAACTGGGACGTCTTTTACTAACCAACAATTTCTTAAAACCATTAATAGTATCAGGAAGGACAAGCTTTGGATCATCAGTTCCACTTGCTAATTCTATAAGCAACTCATCATCTGTATCTATATCACTTGTGTCTGTTACTACACATTCAACCTCGCAAGGATCCACTTCAGCTTTAACATTAAATAAATCATACTTTAAAATACTGGTAGGTCTACTAACATTGTTACTACTATCATTGTCATCCTCCTCGTCTTCATCTTCATCCTCATCATCTACTTCCTCATCATCATCATCTACCTCCTCATCATCATCTTCCTCATCATTATCATTTTCATCTTCATCTTCTTCATCAGTATCATTTCTATTTTTATCAACTTCTTCTTCTGAGCTACCCCATTCTATTTTCACACTTTCATTTGATGAATCAGAACACTCCTTTGATTTTTTTAAGGTTGATTTACTCTTTAATTGTCTTCTGGGAACCTTTTTTGTACCATTTGTTCTACTACGTAGATTATTTGTCCTTTCATTTAACTCGTTTAATTCAATAGCAGGGTTCAAGTCTTGCTCATTTATACAGTACGTGTTGTCATCATCACTGAATTCTAGAACAGAATTTTCATTCTTAATTGGTAATAGTATAACATCTGTACTAACACCATTATCATTTGATATTTCTGAAGTAATATTATTAATATTACTACTACTATTTTGACAAGGTACTTCAGCCGATGTACTCTCATCCACTGAATCTGGTTCTTTTTTAATAACAATTTTATCATTCCAATTGTTTTTAGAATGTATTTCAGGGATAGGGTCATCTTCTGGTTCATTTTCCAGTTCAGTTTTACACACAACTAATTGCTCAGCAGATTTCTTCAGATTATTCAACTCCTTTAATTTTTTATGTAAAGTAGTTGTTTCTTCTAAAAATATAATAACACATCTTAACGAGATACTATGGAAATTAAAATGAGTAAATAGGTCTACAGAATTTGTTATTTCTAACATGAAATCTGTACTGCAAAGATGACATTCTAAATTAATGCTTCTATCATAAAAATTTAATTTAAAAGAATTTTCTACCAAAGAAATTTCACCAAAGTTTCTGTTATCAGACCGCAAGTATTTGTGATTATTCTGTAAATGTTCAAACATCATCCCATCACTGCAACGGACATATGAACTACAAAAACTACACTGTTTGACGTCATGAATAGTAAGACAATGTTCATTAAGTCCAACCTCATTATCAAATACTACTTTATTTGAACAACCCAGCATACAAGGAAACTGACTATGTTCTTGCGAAACATGATCATCCCTACTAAAATGACTATCAAAACACTTTAAACAAAACTTACATACAGAGGTATTTAGGCAAATAATATTGTGAGCAGGTAGAGGTATTAAATCTGAACAATCTGTACATGTCGGAAGACTGTGAGGTAGATCAGTTTGCTTCCCTGAATTTCCTGTTGTTCCTGGAACAACAATGTCCAAGTCTTGTGCCATCAATCTCTGAGCTAAATGCAACACAGAAACATGGTGGTATTCTTGAAAATGACTAATAACAGCAGTCTTTTCCTGATTAATTCCACACATATTACACCGATAGTACATAGTAGACTTATCCCAAGCCGATACAAAGTCATTTGAAAAAGTAAAACTTTTATCCGAAACAAAATGAGTTTCTGTAATGTGCACATAAACATTCTGCTTACCACAAAATTCATAAAAACACAAAAAACAAGAATACAAGTCGTGTAATTTACTTCTGTGGCTTTTAAATTCCCCAAATGTTACCATATCTGTGTTACACATATCACAATGAAACTGAGAATGAGCTGAACGTTCATGGCATTTAAATGTATTTAGTGTAAGAAAAACTTCAGAACAAACATTGCACATTTTACACCCATGATTCAATACATAATGCAAAGATAACAAACTAGAAGAGGAAAACTCCTTATGACAGAGGTCACATACATCTTTATTACTAATTGTGACTGTTTCATTTTCAAGTATCACATTCTTTGCTTTATTCATTTCCTCTGAAAAAAAAAAAACCAAAGTAGGTAAATAATAAAACTACATTGAACTTAAAAAAAAAACAAAAGAAACAAATTTAATTAAAGTGTTTTAATAAAAGAACATCTACAAATACGAAGAAAACAGTCGTTACTAATAAATACAAAAAAGTCTTACTAATAAATACATTTATAAAAATTCTTTTAGGCAGTCCATTACTTTATTATTCAGGCCTAACTGAAAAAAAGGCTCTAATTTTTATGCTATCTATATATGTTAATTCATTACTCAATTCAGAAACCTCTAGACACTGCCACACAAGTAAAATCATTTAGTGTACATAGAGGAAAACTTATGATTTCAAAATTTGTTTTGAAAAATAAATTTCTAACATAAAAAATTCACAGAACAAAAATATTTTATAAAAAAAAATATGTAATTAGATGACCTTTCACAAACCAATTTTATGAACTTCTTCAAAAAACATTTATACAAACATGACATTTAATCAACCTAATTGTATTGTACCAATAAATAATAATAATAAATCTAATTATATTGTACCAATAGAGGTTGGAATTTCATAAAGGCTTTCATGTAATTTTTAATTAACGGTTATGAATTACAAAAGGTAAATACTACGAAATAAATATGGTTTTACTATATTACTATCATTAAAATTTATAATTATAAAAACAAAATGGTATAGAAAATTTGATTATAAATGTGAAATGAATTTTTAACACAACATAATCATTCCAATACAATATTTTACAATAATAATAGTAGTATAAACATCGGTTAATAATAGATCTTTCAATAAAAGTTAAGTGTGCATCGCTTTATTTGTTATTTCTTAAAACAAGCTAATTAAAATATATTGTTGTCAGATGATTTGAATTCTACCTAAATAGTTTCTGGGAAAAAATATGGTTGGTGACTCCAGCAAAATATTTTTTACACCATTAAGTACATAAATACTTTCAGTCTCAAAATTCAGTGAATATTATAATTATGAAACTTAAAATATATAATATGAATGCTAATGACTGAAATTGACATGATTAATGATAAATAATCTCAGATAAGCAAACTCAAGGGCAGAAAAAAAGAATCTGTTCAGAATGACACATACATAAAATATATATAGCTAATTTTTACAACAAAACATTATCAATAACATTTTAATGTTTGATCTAGAATAATTGTGCGCAAAAGGGCAAATTTTTAACTGATTATAATTTTAATAATGCTAAAATAGCAAAATGATTACATAAATGAATTACTTATTTGAGGAAAAATCAAAAATTTTGCTTGCTGATTTCAAGGTGATGCTATCACTATTTGAACGACACTAACCATAACTAACATTTATTTAAGTTCTGAAGCTAGCATGGCAAGAATGAAGTTTCTATATACACACATCCTTTTCATATATTTTGTTCAATTGGTTTTCTAACACAGAAAATATTCAATAAGGTTATCACAATACACAATCAACTATTATAATTATATCATATATACATAAAAAATACAAAAAACATAATCACTTATTAAAGAAAAGTAATAAATGCATTGACCAAATCAATAAGTAAAAGTACTTAAAAGGTTAATAGTTGAATGAAAGAATCTATCAAATAGATTACTGATGTAACAAATTTTAATGTAAATTCTAAAAAAATTGGTTATTGGAAGGATAGTTAGTTACCAGGGTCATTAAAGTAGAGAAGTTTTACAGTTCACTGTAATTAGCAAGAGCTTTTTGTAAAACTAATATTTATACTGTATGCAACATTCTACATTACACAACCTTATATGTCAATAAATACACCTAAATTTTATGGTTGAATAATGTTAAGGAAAAAAACGCATAAAACACTCATAAGTTCATGTTTGTTTTATTCTTTTTATCTTTATGAAAATGGTAAGTGTACATTGCACAGAAATTTGAAGTACTATTTTACTAGTGATAGGTGTAAATCACAACCTAACCTTACAATATTCATACAACTGTCTAAACAATTACAGGTAGTGTTACACTACTTTTAGTTCAGATGTGGTTAACTTACTTCTCTTAAATTATCTATAACTGTTACACATGTAAAACTCGCAATTCTCTTAAATTAACAAGCAAAAGATCAATTTACTAAAAACCCTGGTATATAAAAAAAACCTAAATATATAAAGATGAATGAAAAAAGAGAACGGGGAACTAACTTTTAAAAGTATATTTATTAAATACTATTCGTACTATCACGTAACTCACCACAAAAAGTAAACTACATTAAAAAACCTAACAGAGGTTAATTACTTGATTATGACCGTATAGTAAATCCATCAACTTCGTAACACAAGAACAACTGTAATTATATATTTACAAAAATGTCCCAATGAAAATAGTTTCCAAGTTTAAAAACAAATGTTACCCTATCAAAATTAGCATTTCATTACAGCTACATTATATACTGACAGCTCATAAGTGACAGGTACGAAGTACCAGTGGACGATATGTTACCTGCAATTTTAAATAATACGTAACCGTTGAAAAAATCAAGTTTACTGTTATTACGTTTTCATTTTTCGAAGGCACTTCCTTTTTTTAAGCAAAGCGGCGATTACACTTAAATCAACATAGAAACTTAATGTTTACATGGTTGGTCTTTTACTAATTTTATATAATTCTTGAAACCAGTGCCACTTTGATCGCATTAATGTGGTTTCTCCCCATTATTAATAATACTACCGTTTATTTAAGTGATTTTGTTACAGCTCTTGTTCACACTATATAAAAGATTATGAACCACTGCTTTTATTTACTTAAAATAAATTCAGACAAAAGAGATGCATGATATTTTAAATATAGAGACTGAAAATCAGGCGGGAAAATCTGAATTGTTCAAATTTGTAAATGGTAACGAAATCCCAGTGAAGAATATAGGGTTAAATTTGTTTTAAGAATGTAGCTTTCAAGATCGGCATAGTTAATTTTACGACCATTTGGTTGAAATATAAATCATAAGTTCGCTTAATATGAGTTCACCATGCAGCTCATTTTCATTTTCAAATTATTTTAAAGCATTCAAAGGCTCTTTTAAGAAAATGTTCACCTATAATCAATGAATAACTGTTATGGTTCCTAATCCTCATTCAAACATAAATAAAGATATGTAATTAATAAATCTAATTAATCCTGGAGCATGACTTCGGATATATTCTCCAAAGGAATACCTTCCATCCAGTCATACCCCCAGGGACTTCACTGAAATTTCAGAAAATACAAATACACCCTGCACCTGGAAGAAGATTTTGTGATGGTGCTTATATAGGAAAAACAAATAAATCATTTAAAACTGGATCTCTCAAATGTTATAGAAATTAAAATACAATAAATTAGGTTTCTTTAATATGACAGACCATCAGAGTTTATTTTATTTAGGTTTAATTTTAATTCTAGTTGTGTTATTGTTTTGCTGGTTTGAATCAGCTGTTGTAATTTGTTTACATTAGTATGTTTTAATATTTTTTGGTGGCCATCATGCCTGGCAGTACTGATAAATGTGTTGTATGCAGCCAATTTTTTTATGGAAGGCAGAAATATCTTAGTTGATGTACATGCAATAGACGTTGTTATCTTAGTTGTCTTGAGTACTCTTCAGGTGATTTATCTATGCTGAGAAAAAAGGGCTTTAAATATCCAGAATATCTGGAAATAGGAAGAAAGAAGAATGATGATAATCCTCTTGGGTCTTAAACTGTTTGAGCCATGTTCAGGTTTCTTCTTGTTCTAAAGCTATGTTGATGAGCCTGTTATTGGACAATTTATTAGTGATAATGAGGGTACTGATAAGGATGATGTGCTCTAGACTATCACTGAAGGAGGCTCTGATTCAGTTGTCTCGGTCATTCTTTCTGAATTGACCACAGTTAAGAAGGAGTTGGTGGAGCTTAGGAAAAAGAATGTTAATCTCTGTCTTTATGCTCAGCAATCAGCTTTCTTATAAATTTATGTCTTCTGAGCAACTTCTAAGTGATGAGATGCCTGCTATTCACAAGCCTAATGGAAAGATACAAATAAGAATAAAAATAGGACTTCACCATCTCATATACCGGCTGTGCATGGGGAGAATGAAAGAGTTAATAAAAACTTATTTAGTAGGAATCAGGGACAGAATGTAAATGACAATATTAGCAATATCAGTGTTCTGGTTGATGGTGATGTAATCCAAACTGACAAGTCTGTATTGTTTTCAGTTGGTGAAGATTCTCCTATAGTTGAGAGTATAATGCTTGATAATCACATGAATAGTTGGGCTAAAGTAACTGGTAGAAAGAAAACACAAGTGTTCAGCCATGAACATGTGAGTGGTGCTCATTCTTCCCAGACTAGAAAGCTGAGACATGTCGTTGTTGGTTCCAATAGTATGGTAGTAGATTTAACTTGTCCAAGGAAGAATTTTTGTATCCAAAGAACTTTTTGTATCCAGATTTGCCTCTATTGTCTCTTAACAGGATGTGCAATGCCGGTTGAAATCATTGACTCTTCCACACATTCATTGTCGATGTAGAAAACAAAATACAATTCATATAATTTGTTCTATGTCGAGGTATTTGATGTTGATTTTGACATGGTTATGAATCCAGCTATTTGGTCTAGCAGTGTACTACCTGCACCTTTATATGGGAGGCTTAGTGGAGGACTTTGTTATTGAAGAGGAGGATCTTGGAATGCCAATGGAGGATGGCTCTACTAATACTCTACTTTATAATGCTACTATAACATACTCTGTAACTCTATAATGCTACTAGAGTATGCTAACTGCTACTTTATAGTGGACCTTTTGGTATACTATCAGAATGTCCTTTCTGAGCTGAGTCCGGGGTCTCCGGACTCAGTGTGACATGTTTGCCTCAATTGTTTTTGAAGTTTTCAATTGTTGACATAACAGAAACCTGGTTGTCAGACCAGCATAAAAATCCCAATTTCTTTCCTGATAGTTATACCATTTTTTAGAGCAGACAGACACTATATTGGCTAGGCGGTTCATGGTGGTGATTCTATTATCGCTGTTGTACATATGATTTGGAGCTTTTGAATAAGGTGATATGGACTGAAGTACCATGTCCAGATGAAAGGAGTCTTCTAATCTCTGTGTTGTATTTTTCCTCTGGTTTTGTCACATTGCATTGTTGAGAACTATTTTAAATCATTATTGGATATTCTTGACACTAAATTATGATGTTACCAAAAATGAATTTCATTTCAAAACAACTAAAATCTTTTAAATAATTATTCAACATTAAGTTAAAGATTGAAGTAAATCTTAAGTTTTCGGGAATATTAAATAAATTAATTAACCTGAAAAAAATTTTGTTTAAAAATTAAACTTAATAAAAAAATTGCAAAAAAATGCAAAAAATTGCAAAAAAAAAATTGTTATAATGGGTGATTTCATTTCTGAGGTGTTTATTGGAGAAATAGATCCTTTAGCTCATATGTGAATTATGTATTATTTTAAGCTGAAAGCTAAATCTATCTTCGAGTTGTTGATTTGATGACTTTAAATATTATATGCAACGATAATTATGAATTTTTAGTTAATCATTCTGCACTTGATTTAGTTCTTACAAATTGTATTCTGAACTTGTATTTTGATGTGTTTCCTTTGGTTCACCCGTACCTGTATCATCCGTCATTTATTATTCTTATAAAGAGTTTTCTGTATTTAAAGTTGATTACTTCGAGAACTAAAAGAAATTTCTCAAAGGGAAATTACCTTCAACTTTATTATGAGATCACCATAGTATAATATTCTGCTGAATACTTATATTGATGCTGCTGTTGCTGAAATTCAGGATTACAGCGACAGAATTATTCCATTGGCACACAATAAATCAGCCGGATATCCTGTTTGGTTCTCAAATAATCTGATAGGTCTTCTTAGGAAAAAGAGGAGATTGCACAATCACCATAAGTGTACGGTTTGCTGGCCTATTATGCAGAATTTTTCTGTGATGAGACATTTGGTAAAGAAGCTATCTTTAGAGATAGAATAAGCTATGACTTATTCAATATATTGATCTGTACAACTTATTGATCCATAAGCTACGGATCAATAACTTGATCTGAAGATCAAACGTAGAGCTGATCAAATGGTTCAAGTATTTGTCATTAAGGTCATTAAGGATGATGTTGCTGTTGATAATGTGATGGTCACATGTGAATCATTTTTAGTTAATCTATCAGAAGCTTACAGTTTTCGATCGAGTTTCGCCAGAAGTCTTGACCTTGTTGAATGTTGCAGAACTTTCTCCGACCACAGTATCTGGATGAAGTGAGGAAAAGCTATCTCTCAGATTAATGGGTGGTGTGCTGTAGATTTGGATGGAATTCCAGCGTTTATTCTCAAGGGGCTCTGTAATGTGCTGGCTCCTGTGTTTTTCTCTATTTTCTCCTGGAGTCATGCAAACAGCTCTTTCCCTAACACCTGGAAAACAGCTTTAGTGACTCCAGTTTCAAAACCTGGTGCTCTTCTGATACAGAATCATCGTCCAATATCTGTACTTCCCATTTTGTCTCAGATTCTGAAACGAATAGTTTTCAATAAGATTTATGGTCATGTTAAAAAGATTGTATCGTTAAAATCAACATGGATTCCAGCATGGTTGCTCCTTTACTTCTAATCTGTGTGCATTTTTGTCAACTACTGGCCCTGCCATTCAACAGTGAAGGCAGGTCAATGTTGTCTATTTTGATCTACAAAAAGCCTTTGACAAAGTATTACACCATCTACTGCTCTACAAATTATTAGATTTTACTTTTAGTGTGAGATTTACTTGTTGGTTTGACTCCTATCTGTGTGACAGAATGTTTAGTGTATGTTATGGTGGTTCTATCTCACAGCCTTGTTTTATGTCTTTGGGGGTTCCTCAGAGCTCAAACCTTGACCCTCTTTTATTCCTGTTATTTGTTAATGATATTTCTCAAGTAATTGTTGGTAACTTTCTACTATATGCAGATGGCTTAAAACCATATAATATTATTAGAAGTCATGCTGATCGATTAAAATTTAAGGATAATATCTATGAAGTCTATTCTTGAGTCCAGACCAACTTGATGTCTCTTAATATTAACAAGACAAAAATCCTGTTATTCTCAAGATGTAAAGCCTCTTCATATTTCCTATACACTATTAATGGGGTTCCAATTTCAAGAGTTGAGGAAATTAGAGATCTTGGCATACTTTTTTGACCAAAAAATTTCTATGGTCAGGCATATTGATGAGGTAGTCAGCAAGGCAAGATGGAAACTTGGTCTCATTCAATGGTTGGCAAGGAATTTTAGAGATGTATCCAACTGTCTCACTCTGTATAAACCGCTGGTACATTGCATCTGGAGTACTTTATGGTCGTGTGGAACCGAGACAGAGATTTTACATCTGCAATAATTGAGGATGTCAAAGGGAAATTTATCTCATGGCTCCTGTACAAATAACATTTTCTTGTTAATTTTACTGCTAATGAGGTTTGCAGGCATCTTGGCCTTTATTGCTTGGATGACAAAGAAAATTTTTTAACTTGGTGATTTTTATTCTTTGTTCCATGGTCAGTTTCATAACAGCTCTAGCTTGGCGCTACACATTCCTTGTATGAGAATAAGAAATTTCCAACTATTTTTATCTGGGTGGAAGTCTGATTTGTCTTCAAATGCAAGGTGTGCAGATGTTGCTAATGACTATAATGGGAGGGTTGACTTCTTTGTACTGAGTAGAAAATTTTTCATTAAAAGCCTCATGGACCTATTCACAAAACTTGGTAATTATTTTGATTTGTGTTTTTGTTTTGTTTAGTTGTACAATAAACCAATGCTTAAGTGGCTATTCTATTCTGCCAAATAAATAAACAAATTATTATTATTGCTATTATTATTATTTTCATGACTGCATAGGATCACTTTAGTTAGTTCATTATCCAAATCTCTTCAATGGGACTGTTTGGGCGTTGTGATTCTCCCAGTACCTTTTCATACAGTCCAATCTTTGTGCTTTTCTAGTGTTGAAAATGTTTGTCATGTTGCATTTTTTTCTTGAGAAGTGAGTGTTTTTATTCTTGATTTTCTTATTTAATTTTATCTTATCTTATTTTATGTCTTCTGGTGTAAGGCCAATTTCTTTCTGATCCTATCTTATTTCTCTGCTCCATCTGCAGAAAAATGAGACGATCAGTCTATGTAAGAAAAACACCAGTCTTGGTGTTTTTTGAGCAGATTGTACTGTTCTAACTGTTTCAGAAGTCTTGATTCTTGCATCCTCATGAAATGTCCAAAGAATCGTAGTCTCTTCTAATGTTTTGTATCAGAAATGGGTACTAACTCTTTGTACATAACTTCGTTGGACATAATCCACCATTGCCCATTTTTCTGGTACTTTTTATTGATGCAGGTTCTTTCCATTCTTTTTAAAATTTTCTGGAGTCTGTCTGTCTTTGATTGTTCGTTCAGGTGGAAGAGGTCTCTGCTGCATAAGTAGCTTCTGGTTTATTAACTGGTTGTAGTGTCTTATTTTTGTGTTTATTGATAGGCATTTTTTAAAGTAAGTATACCAGGTTAATTTTTGAGCTTTAGCTAGCTTGTTTCTTATTATTTTATTTTGATTGAGGTTTTTTTTTATTTAGGTTGTTTGTTACTACTTCTATGAGTTATTTAAATTGCTTACTATTTTGATTTTATTACTGTTTATGTTTACTTTTAATCGTGTTGGTTTTTGGGACATAAATTCTGTCTTTTTTAATGATATTTTGGGACCAATTTTATTTGCAATATTTTGAAGTTCTAATATCTGTGATTTAACTTTGTCAATGTTGTTTGCTAGCAGTGCTAAGTTTGTTGGTGAAATCAAGACAGTTTGTTTTGATTTTTCAGCCTATTTTTACTTTTGGGAGAATTTTCTGAGCCATTCCTCATTACCATTTTTAGAGTGCAGTTGAATAATAGCCCATCATGTGTAGTTGAATAATATTGAGAGCCCTTCACCTTGGCATAGTCCTATTTTGATCTGAAATGGTTCTGAGAGCTGGGGTCTGAATTTTACCTTCGACTAAGTGTTAATGAGGGTTAGTTTTATTATGTTTATTAATTTGGTATGCAGTGTGAGGTGTCTTAGAATTCTTAGTAAAGATTCTTTGTGGAAATAATCATAAACTTCCTTGAAATCTACAAATTTATTACCATGTCTCAGTTTCTTTTCCTGTTGTAATCCATTATTTGCTGGAGACTCATGATCTGGTCTAAACAGCTCTTCCAAGGTCTGAAATCTCCCTGATATTTTCCTAGTTCTTTCCCAAACCAATCCTGTTGAGGTTGATTCTTGAAAGAACTTTGTGTCTAGGAGTGAGATTTCCCTGTAATTGTTTGGGTTTGTTTTATCCCTTTTTTGTGTAGTGGATGGATGAGGACTGTCATCCAGGTTCTGGTAATTTTTCTTTGATCCAAATGTTGACAAGCTGTTGATGAAGGGCAATTTTTCCTGATCTTCTTGCAAATTTCCATATCTCTACAAAAGTCTGATCTTCACCCATTGCTTTGTAATTCTTCATCTCATCCAGTGCTTGGTAGACTTCTTTTATTGTGGGAGGGTTGATGTTTTCTGATGGTTTAGTTATTGGGGATTTAGAGTTGAAGTTAAGGAGTTCTATTGGTTCTTCACAATTTAGGAGTTTGTTAAAATATTTAACTAGGATTTCTGCGTTGTATTTATTGTTATGGGCTAGTTTACCGTTTCAATTTTTTATTAGTAGGTTTGGGGATTACTATTTTTTGAGCTGATTTTTTAAGGTTTTGTAGCAGTCTCTTGATTGTTTCTTATTGAATTCTTCTTCTATTGACTTCAGTCTATCTTTATGATGTATTTTTATTCTCCTTAGGGTTTGGGTGGTTTTTTTTCTTTGTTTTAATTGATTTTGGAAGTATGTTTCTGATTTTTCAAATTGGTGAAGGAGCCGTGCTTGATGTCTTTTCTCACTGTTTCGACACATTTGCTATTCCACCATTGATGTTTTTTACAGGATTTTATTGGAGCTAATTTTTCTGTAATTTGTTTAAGTTTGTTGACTAAATGTTCAAGTTAGTCAACAAACTTAATTTGATTATTCAGTTGCTTTTTGGTTATTTTCATTGTTGATTAGTTGATAGGGTCCATTTTTCTTTTATTTTTAGGGGCTTGGTTTTGTCACTTTCTTTGGGGAGCAAATATAGATTTTAATTTTGACTGTGTAGTGATCTGAGTCTGTGTCTACTTGGAGAACTTTTATGTTGTAGATTTCCTTATAGTGGTGTTTGTCCATGATGGTCTAGTTCCATTCTCCTTTATTGTAGTCAGGGTATTTCCAGATTTTGAGTTTTTGAGTTTTTTTCTGGAAATATACAGATTTTAAGATTAGGTTGTGGTTTCTGTAGAGATCAATGAGTCTCTGTTTGTTTTCTATTGGGCAGACCATTTTCCGATGATGTGGTATTTTCTTTCTCTGCCTAGTTCAACATTTATGTCTCCAATTAATTGTTTAAGATGGTTTTTGGGATATTATTTATAGTCAGGTTGAATAGATTCCAGAACTTCTCTGTTTCTTTACGGTCTTTTGGAGTGTTATTTTTATTATTAGTGGGTGCATGGACATTTATTACAGTGTAGATTTTATTAGATACTTTTAGAGTGAGTGTTGAGGTTATTGGGGTTTGTGACTTGAACCCATGCATGGAGTCAATTATTTTGAGGCCTTGAACTAAAAAGCCTATTCCAAACTGTGGGACATTTTTCATCACTCTATCCCAGGTATACCTTTGTAAAGTCTATATCCTTAGATTCCATAGAATTCTGGTCAGTGTTTCTTTCCTGCAGACCCATGATGAGAATTTTATGCTGGTAATTAGGGCAGTTAATATTTTTAGTTAACCAGTCTGCATGAGTGAATTTACATTTTGCGTGGAAATGTAGGTGATTTGCTTTGGTTTGATTATGTACTTTGAATTTTTCTTGTTCATGTGTGTAGTGTTGGGGCATTCCAATTCTTTTGATCACATGTTATCTTTCAGGTGGCAGCCCCTTGTATTCGAATGCTGCCTTCTTTGAACTCTGATCTTGCTTGCTTCAGCCAATGGTGTATTGGTTAAAAGACCTTTCATGATTGACTGTCAAGGGGTAACCTGGCGTGGGACTAGGTTCTAAGTTACAACTCTAGATGTGATCTGGTGAGGTGATATAGAGTTATGATTTGATGATAAATGAAGCTGTGAAGTTTGTTTAGATTCAGTTCGCAGGACAAATTTTTCCTATTTGTTCTGGATATGTACAGGTGCACTTCATGGAGGCTCAATCTGACTTTTTTAAAGTTGTTATTTTGGAGAAAGTTACAAAGTCTGATTCTACACATTACGCCCTCAACTATTACATATATAAATACAAACAAAATTTCAATCTGATAAACCATCAGTGTTTGAGGGAGACGATCCTATAAAAACTTCAGCAACTGTGTAAATTAATAAGCAATTTTCATTATTTTAGTATATTCATTTTTAAATTTTTATTATGCAATAACAGAATTATTCCTATCATGACTAAAGATTTGTGATCTTGAAAAAGAACTTTTGTAAAAATTAAGATAAGATATGTCTTATCTCAATATTTTGTAATAGGTGGTTTATTAAATCAAATTTAAATTAATTTAACAGTACAGAGGAATAATATGACTATTAAAAAGATTAATTTCAGTAAAATATTATATATATATATATATATATATATATATATATACATATTACATCATTCCAGTATTGAGAGCAGAATTTATATACATATTAATAATAAATTTCAAATTTTTTTAAAACAAAAAAAATTTATAAAATGAATATGTTTTAATGTAGTTACAGATACCAACTGAAGGTCCCCAGAGTCCAGATCCTGTGAAAATTGATTGTATATTGGAAATGTAATATGGTAAGTTTAACTTATCTAATTACTATGTTTTGGTGGTTTACATTTCATATAATATAATATATATATGAGATGTGATCAAAAAATACAGTGAATTATGTTATTAAAAACAAAGTAAAAAAGTTACATTAAATATGAATTTATCTCCTTCAAAGTACTGTCCTTGGATAGCAGTACACTTGTCCCAACGATGAATCCACGACTGGAAGCATTTCTGGAAGGCTTCTTTTCAGCTGCTCTGTAGTGGCCTTCTCAGTGTCAGGAATGGTGTCAAAACGTTTCCCTTTTAGCACATTTTTTATTTTCAGGAAGAGCCAGAAGTCACATAGTGCTAAATCTGGTGAGTAAGGCGGATGTGGACAGACAGGAAGACTTTTAGCGGCCAAAAACTCGTGAATCAAAAGCGACTTGTGGCACAGCGTGTTGTCATATTGAAGAAGAAAGCTATTGGCCTATTTTTTAGGTCTCTTTCTTCACACATCGTTTCACAAATGACCCGTAGGAAAGGTTAAGTTCCTCATTAAGCTCTTGAATAGTCATTCGTCTGTTTGAATGAACAAGTTTGGCCACTTTTTGCACATTTTCATCTGTTTTTGAGGTCCCGACTATTCCTCATCCTTAACTGACTCATTTCCATTTTTAAATTGCTCATACCACTTGTAAACAGTCTTCAAAGTTAACACATTATCACCATACACTGAATTTAAAAGCTTCTTTGGCACTTTTTTCAACTTGAAACAAAACTTAATGCATTGTTCAAGATCCATGTTTCACGACAGATACTGCAAACACAACCTCACTGTAGCGGCTATAGAAGCAGACTGACAAGCCATAACATGTTCAAACTTGTCACTGCCTGTCTCAACACATGAGGGTACGAGACATACTAGTTGAATAGATGCAGCGTAAGTAATTGCTGCTATAAAAATTCATTCACTGTATTTTATTGATCACACCTCGTATATGGTTCAATTTTTTATTAGAGGTTTACATTTTTTTTTTTTTTAATAATTTTCATTTCCAACCACTTTTTTTCAGATTTTTTTTTAAACATCATGCATTCTAAAACTAAACACAATTCCACTACGAAAAAAAAATTAATAAAATTAAATTTTTTCAATTATATATTTAAATGAATAAAAATTATAAATAATTAATTTTCAAATATAACTTTACCTTCAAAGGCCTTTCAGAGCTTATTATTAAAAGATACTTCAATGGAGTGTCTGGTAGTATATAGCAGTTGATGACCAATTTTCAATTTACAATCATGACAAATTTAGGAAATCAAACATTAGAAAATCACCTACATATTTAAAATAATATTTAATTCATCATGTTATGTTAGTTCATTTAACATACTGTTTTTGATCAATTTTGTTCATTTGTAATTTTTATATTGTACAAATGTGTTGATGTCTTGATATTTTTATACTAAGAATAAGATTTGTGTTTGTTATGTATCATATCTTTGCAGGTGTGTTTTGATTTTATGAAATTATTTGTAAAAACTTATTTTGTTGTTTATGTAGTACTTATGTTGTGATGAATTTATCATTTCAATGCATCCACTCTGCCTGATCTGGTATTTAATGCAATTATTATAGTTTAGTTTGTTTACTTCTTGGTTATTGTCTTTGTCACAGCTTGTTGTTAGTCTCGATAAACTTGACTAATCACTTTAATCATGTTAATAGTATGAAGGACTAGAAAATAAGTTAAGATCATAACTATGGGTCAAAAAAATATTAAATATATCCTTTTGATAAATTCCTTAGTAATTTTTTTTTTTTTTCATTTCCAGAACCACCGTTAGGTTATATCTTCAGAGGATGAGATGAACGAATTGTAGCGTGTGTGAAAAATGCCATGCCT
>JAAAKQ030002512.1:0-18883 GCA_010016005.3 Zanna intricata | reverse complement strand
TACAGAAAAAATTAACTTCAGTTTAGTATGTAATTTTTTTTAAAAACACAAGGAGCATAAATAATTAACAATAACATACCTGTTTATACCTGAAGGTGAACTGACTGAGAATTAGCAATAATTTTTTTTGTATTCACATAATTTTCTTTCAGTTGACGTATAATCTGATTAAAAAAATACAGTTACAATTTGTTAAAATAGATTTATTACAATATATTAATTGAAGGTAATTTCAGCTAATTTTTTCTACTCGACCTGGCAGAAATGTATTAAATTATCATTCATTTAAATTGATTTTCATTAAAATAACAGATACCTACAGAAATCAGTTATCGAATCTTAGACTATAATTGTATAATTCTGTTTTAGTATGCCTTTTAATTGTAATTTTTTTCTGGGGGGGATGAATTATTACTCAATGTGTTGTTAAGGCAGAAATTTCATTAGTGTTACATTGTATTTATTTCTGCTTTATTAGCCAGTTTTGTTTGCTAAGTTATTTATTTTTATAATGTATAAAATGCTGCTAATTATTATTTGCTGTTTTTGCTTTCATTTTGGATTTGTTTTAGCTGTTGAAGGTAAGATATTAATGAGTACTAAGGATTGATATTAATAATTTAAATTAAAAAAAAATAAATTTAAAACAATGAGGATTTAATATTCCAAAATGAATATTAATTAATAATAATAATTTGATTGATTTATTGACAACAAATTGATTTTTTCTTAATAAATCAAATTATTTTTAATTAATATTCATTTTGGATTATTAAATCCTTATTTTGTTTTAATCTGTGTTTAGTTATTTATAGGATATATAATTGAAAAAATATTTATTATGAAATAAATCTCATCATTATTATTGTTAAATTTGTTTATTATGTTTTATTATTCTCTTTAATATTTATTGTAAGTCGTTAATAGAATATTAAGAGTCTGTAGAGTATGCCAGTATTAATATCATTAATTTTTAAAATATATTTAAAGTTCCTTTAAATCGTAAAAAAGAAATTCTGATTTATATTTACTGAAAATTACTGCTCTGTCTCTGGTATCACCAGAGATCAAGTATCAATAAGGCATAAGTGGCTTCTGGGTTTATAGCTGTTGTAGTGTCTTATTTTTGCATTTAGTCATTTTTTTATTGTAAGTACCATTAATTTTTGAACTCTAGCTAGTTTGTTTCTTCTTATAAGGTTTTTTCATTTAGATTGTTTGTTACTATTTCTCAGAGGTATTTAAATTAGGTTACTATTTTAATTTCATTACCATTTATGATTACTTCTTTTAATCATGTTGATTTTTGGGGCATAATTTTTGTCTTTTCGAATAAAATTTTGAGGCCACTTTTAATTATATATATAATTATTACATTTTGTTGCAACGTGCATGCCAAGATTCATATCAAAAATAATGTAAATAGCTCAGCTGTCAGTGGGAGTGCAGTATAAAAACATGCCTGCACAAGCATCACTCCCACCTACTGCACAGCTCTCCCACTGCAGTGACGCTGCGGTCCCATCGCTTGCAGGCTTCAATAAAAGAGCGAATTTTCAATTTGTTGTCGACCACCACCTGGAAAAGAAGAAGATGGAAGAAGTTCCCTGGCCAGTTCATTGGAGGACCTCCCAACAGATGCAAACATCCCCACCGGAGCAGCAGGCCTGGCTGGTCCACCTAGGGAGTGCTTTGCATGAACACTACCTTCCTGCCCCATATTGACCCCGAGGAGAAACACCCACCATGTGACCGTCCCAACCGTCACTCCACTTCCTCCATATCTAGCACTTAGAGGCTTTACTGGAAGCCATCTTCATGGCTTTAAGACATATTTTATCTGGCTACTGTCAAGATGCCACCAATGGAAATGCCATACGTGACATTCACATCAGTGTTCTACAAGGTGTAGCTCAGAAATCTACATCATAAATAATTTAAATAATAAGTTCAAAACAGAACCACCTGACTGAGCTGATATAACCACTATCCTACCCGGTATTAGAGACGAGTTGATCACACAACTGAGGTATTCAACTTACCCATAAAATAATAAACAACAAACTAAATAAACTGAATATATAAATAAAAACTAAACTATACAAAACGCTAATTGAAAAACAACAATAAATACCAAACCAAAATAATGTTACAAGGACACAAAAAAGAAAAATAAAACGCATAAAATAAGAACAATATAAACACAAAATATAAAAATTAGTAATAAAACTATCCTAGAAAAACCAACCTATTAACCCTAATAAACAAAACCTAATAAATCACAAAACGATAAACAAGAAGTGTGGACAGTCATAAACATAAACAAATACTAATAAACACAAATAAAATAAACAAATCACGTAAAAACTAACCAAGTACCTATAAATAATAAAGAACTTAAACTACAATAAACAAAACAGTAAACGCATAATTAAATTATCCAAAACAAGAATAGACAACATAAGAAATTTACACCATAACTTCAATATAAAAAATTAATTGATCACAAACAAGAAACAAAATGTGAGGGCAGTCATAGAAAAAACCTTTTTACGCTAATAAACAAAAAACTAACAAATAACTAAAAACTTAGAATAAACTTATAACAAAACAATAAATGCAGAATTAAACTAACCAAAACAAGAATAAACAACATAACTACTATCATTAAAATCGATTAATAATCATAACCTAAAACCTAAGCAAAACAAAATAAAAATAATAAATATTGCAAAGTAATCAAAGCATCAAAAACAACATAATTTGTAAAACATAAAACTGAAAACTTAACAAACCAAACAGAAAGCATAAATCAACGAAACGAATACCCAGAAGCTAGGAAAACATTTAACCTTACTAACTACCTGTATATCTATTTTACCACTCGAAAGTTCCTGCTCACATTTTTAGGCAGGACATTCCTTAGAACAGCAATCATGCTTCGCTGACTTCCATGCTCAAGAGCAGTTTGTGCAGTTAGGAGGACCACTGTCCTTCCTAACTTGACAATCCTTCGCCAGATGCCCGCTCTTGCCACAGAAGGAAAAAAATTCTTTCTTGCAAACCCTGGCTACATGGCCAAGGGCCTGACATTACAAAAGTCGACTGACATGTAAATAGTTTTTAATTTTACATTCTACCAGTTTCCAGAATTTTGTTCTCAATTGTTTCTTGCATTCAACTACATAATGCACCACATTAGATTCTCTGCAGTCAGACCAGAATTCCATCTTAAAAAGACTTGCAAAATCTTCCACAGACTTATTTTGAACTCTTACTGCATCAGGAAATCCTCCTCATTGATATCTTGTGGAACATTGTATACAATCAGCCATGGCCTCAAGACCTTTGTGGTGAGTCGTGATGGGATATTTATTTACTGCTTCGTTATTTCTGATTCCTTTCTGAGTTTCACTATCAGAAGCCATAGTTCATACACCTTTTGGGTTATCCTGAACACTAACTATCCCCTCAGTCCTTTTTTTCTGGCTTCAGGGCTCTTCACCACCTCACCCGTAAAGGATGAGCAGGTGATACCTTTTGGCTTAATCAATACCACCTTGGGTCTGTATGAGCCTTCACAACTTCTGCTATTGTTCTCTTTGTCAACGTCATTTCACTCATTTGTCGCTGTACCATATCAGCCCTGCAACCCTTTATATGTATCCCTGTAGTCTATCAACACGCTTCGCTGTTAAAAGTTGTGAAACTTGTAGCTTCCTCATTCATGTCATAATGTTACACTCCTCTCCCTAACATTCTTTGAGTCGCTGATGAACTCTTCAACCTCATGACAGAGAGTTGAACATCCCAGTCGCCTGTCACCACGTTTCCCTAGGTCATATTGGATGACGACAGTTATGCTTCCAGTTCATTTATGGCCACTACTTCAACCTTTCTGGCTTTCATTGGTGGTATGGCCTGTTTGGACGGGCTTGTCAACCAGTTTGTTATATGGCTGAATAGTTCCTCCATCAATTCTAGGTTTGAATCTCATTACAAACCTATGCACGTTTCTCTCGCTTTTCTTTCCTACTCCTTTTGCTTCATTTCCCTCTCCATTCGTCTGCATTGCTATTATGCTTCCCTTGTATTTTCGATTTCTTTGCCTTTTGCATTTTTTCCACCTGGGTAACCTTCGCTACAAATAACGAGGAAAACTTGGTCCCTCATCCGATTCTACTCATTACTCATATTAAATAAATATAAATAACTAAATAAAGATCTGCCGATGACAAAAAATGAAAACAAACCTAAAGAACAGCCATCCCAAAAGAGTAAAACAAAATATAATTAACCAATCAAAATGTCAATATGGCCACTGCGTTGTCAGGCAATTGCTTCAATAAACAAAAGATAATAAAATCAACTATAATAAAATATATATTTATAAAACTCCCAACAAAAATTTGAGAAAAATTGAAGAATTTCTCACAAATTTGAGTAAAATTAGAATATTCTCGCTACATTCTGAAAAGTGTACTTATTTATATTCATACTACATCCCACATCTTCAGTTATCTGTTGAAAATATTGCACTGTTGACATACTCTTATATTACTACCAAAGTGGCTAAACTTTACTGGGAAGTCTACGACCCACAAATCTTGATAACATTATAAGATTTTACCACAAATTTAACTTTCTTTCTCACCTTAAGACATCACATACAAATTTTATCAACTCAATCATTAACATCATCCTGTTTTGTATATTTTACTATTATTATATGAAAATATCCATAGTAATAATGTTAATATCATTCCGACTACATCACAATACTTAAAAAGCAACATTTTATTTCTCCCCCATCCCCATTTGATCACACAGATCATCTTATTGTAATGTAATATTTAACAATGTCACATGTAAAGTTAATCAAACTCAAGTTTTAAGATGTAACATACAGGTTGACCATTTTTAATGTTATTATTACTATATTTTTTTATTTACACGCAGTATTCAGTTACACAGCATTCTACTCTAATAGTTAAATTCTCTTGGCTTTATTCTCTAAAGATTTTATTTTCATTTAAAACTAAATAACTAAATTTAAATCTTGGGTTATATCTCTCTATGTTTAATTTTTTAGAGATTACTTTTAATGTTGTTTATCTGCAGTCTAATAACAATTTGATTAGTTCCTCTTTACTACTTACTAAACTTTACTGTAGTTCATATGTTTGTTTGATTCTACATTACTTATAATATTTTTTATATAATTTAAAATTACAAAACATTTGTAAGTTTTCTTACAGTTTATATATGTAATACGTGTATATATTTACAAGTATACTTGTACTAGATTTTTATTTACATATCCCCTTGTATAATGAATATATTATTAATTCTATTATCTATTATCTTAAGTAAATATGTCGTGTACTTTTAGTTAAGCTCACTAGTTAATTGAATTGTTTTATTAAATAATGATAAACTAAAATCCAGGTCATAAAATCAAGCTGATTGATAGAAAAGAATAATAATAATCCTTTTAATTTATATTATAACCATTGTAAAATTAAAAATAATAATTTTAACAGAATGTTAAAATACTTTAATCGCCATTTATGTTGCATTAAAAAAAAATTGAGTGGGAGCTCAATTCTCAACAGCTCTTGAGAATGTATGACGATGCATCAATACCAGATAAATATGAAACTTACATAATAAATAGACGTCTAATAAAATAATGGTAATCTCTTTCCAGTTGTGAAAATTGCTTTATCATTGAATCCAGAACATATTGCTTACCTTCATGACAAACTATTTCATTAAAATTATAATAAGCATGATGTTTGAGAACAAATCTAAAAAAATCTTTTGGCAGGTTTATTTATTTTTAAATTTTTACTTCCTTATATGAAGTAAAGGAAGTATTGTGATCGCGAAAAATTTCAGATTTCAACAGAAATATCCATTTTGATCATCCCTGAGTCCATTTAGTCCAGTTTCAGTATGATCTCTTTATGTATCTCGCATAACTCAAAAACGATTAGCCGTAGGTTGTTGAAATTTTTGATTTAGGACTGTTGTAACATCTAGTTCTGCACTTCCCTTTTTGATCGCAATTAGATCGAAAGTGTTCAAAAAAGCCCAAAATCCGAAAAATTGGATTTTGGACTTTTTCTTAACTGCAGTATAAGCCCTCGTAGCCATGTGGTGTCCATATCAAATTTTTTACCTAAAAAAAAAAATGCATCACTAAATAGAACAACTTTTATGTTAAAGACTAGTATGTGGATACCTTGGATTTTAAATATATAAATTTTAACATGGAAAAAAAATAATAAAACGTAAACAAATTAAGAACTTTATTTTCTATTACTTGCTTGTAATTATTATAGTCTTACTGCTTGTATACACTCTCTTCATGAAATCATAGATTGTTAATTGTGGTTTTTAAGTTATCTGTATTGATTGAAATTTATTTATTCAATATTTTTTTATTTTACAGTTGATAAAATGATGCATATGGTCGGTTCATATCCACCAAAGACCGAATTGCAAAGTTATACAACACCTCCAGAAGATGCACCATCTGGTGTTATGGCAAGAGGTGGTTACACAGTCAACTCATTGTTTACAGATGATGATAAAAATGTTCATCTGAAATGGGAGTGGTCATTTGAAATTAAAAAGGATTGGAAAGATTAAATGTTAACTTTATATACAAGGTCAGTTTAGTTTATATTTCAGTTAAATTTAGTTTCTAAGACCTCCGGCCTTTCATCCGAAAGTCCAGGATTTACATGCTACATAATTATCATTTCATCCCATCCCCTCTGAAGCAAAAGCAATATCAAATGGCGGTTTTGGATGCTAAAAATAAAATAATTATACAGTAATATTGTCTTCAATTTGTCAGTTCAGTTTATGCAGAAAATGTACAATTCCTTCATATAATACCATATTACCATAGTCTAGTTTAGTAACATAGTATTAGCCTAAATTAAAAGCAGTTTAATCATTTCGATATATAATGTTGTTTATAATAAGCACTCTTTCATTAAATATCATTTTGATTGGTTTAATGTAACATTGGTTTGAATTTAGGACTGTTGTAACATCTGGTTGTGGACCTCCCTTTTCGATTACAATCGACTAAATCAAAAGGGTCCAAAAAAACCCAAAATCCAAAAAAGATCTGGATTTTGAACTTTTTCTTAACTCCAGTAATAGCTCTCATCAAGAGCTTTTGAACTATATATTAAAGGTGATACTTGTTTTCATTGGTTACAGAGTTAAAGCCAAATAAAATTTTAATTAATGAAATATTTGGATCTTAACAAGGGGTCGGCAGCACATCGGTTCAAATCTAATTTCATCTCTATATATATATATAAATATCAGAAGTAAAAAGAATGTGTATTTAGTTTAATAGGCGAACAAGGAAGTCATGGTGTCCACATTAGATTTTTTTTTTTCAGTTATCATACCATCATATTAATAAAATACAATAAAAATAGATACATTATTTTTTATATTATGATACAGTTATTATATCACCAAAGATGGTTTAAAAAGTATTAATACTTAACATCTGAAAGTTATTATCTTCCCCTCTTTATTACTGAATTAATTATTATATATCCGTATTGTAAATCAGATTATTAATAATTTTTCCTTTTGTGGTAAGAAAAAATTGTGAATTAGTTCTACCAAACAGCCAATCTTAATTATGTTATTCTTCATTTTATGTAAATTTGATAAAATAGCTTTAAATCTATCTCTGGACATAACAGAGCCTGGAAACGGAAAAGAAATAAAACTATTAGTAACCCAGTAATCTCTAATTTTTGGGTTTTCATGTAACATGTGAAGAATAATTGAAAGAAAATAAATAAATTTCATGCATTTCCACTGCAAAAATAGTGTCATACAATATTTATTTTGTGTTTATTGATTCTACATAGTTTATTTATAAGAAATTTTGCATATTTATTTGTCTCTTGTTTGATGAGTTTGAAATATTTTCTGTAAAAATATAGAAAATACATGTAGTGGTGTAGAACTTTCATCTAAAGGTACACCAACTCCCCACATCTCTTCAAAATTAGGTAAAATAGGTAAATAATCATCTAATACCAACCTAAATTTATGTCTGACAATTTTGTTTTTTCTTAGCACTAGTATCCCTTTTCTTCCACGTATTAGTAGGCCAAGCAATTACAGAAGTATAGAGGTATAGGAGAAGTGTGGTTGGGGAGCAGTGGAAGAGCCAGACTGAGAAATAATATTAGTCATAACCTCCATTTCATCTTAATCATCAGTTGAAATAATCGAAGTCTGGGTCTCTTGTTTTCTTCATAAAATTCTAATATTCAGAACCTGAATCAAATTATGACTCACCTATTTCCTCGGGTTGAGTTTCAAAACTTTTATTTTGTTGATTTTCTTCACTATCGCTTCCAAAAATATTGGAATCAGATACATCCTGTAAAACATTGTCAGAACCATTTATTTTTTGTTTATCCAGTAAATCACATGTTTACAGTAAAAACACACCCTACACACAATATAAAATGTTTAAATAAAAATAACAGAAGGCAGAAAAGAAACCAGAACACAAATCAAAGAAAGTAACCTTATGTTTTACAACCTACAGCGATCTTGAACACGGGGTTGTTTTTATTGTTATTAATTAAAACATCCCCTAGATTGCATTGATATTCATACTGAATCACTACATTGAACTACTAAAAGAGTCTAAGAGGTCCAGCAATAAGTATAAGCTCGTCACTGTTTGCTACACATTTAAATCTAGCATCCCGACATATACTCAGGCTCTGGCTTTACAAACAAAATAACCTATCGGCGCATACTCGGGCTTAGGCCAGAAATTGTTAAAGTATTAAACTATTCCATGATATAACCCAGTTTTTTATAGATGCTGATGCAGCTTTGAATAGAAGCTTAATCTTTAAGCATAAAATTGAAGATGCCATGCAAGAATACACAGAACTTCACTTGAATTTAAAAGCATGAGCGAAACAAGCAAAAATGACAAATTTTTATAAATGCAATCCAAAATACTTAGGTTAGTTTTGTAAATTTTCTTTACAGTATTTTTAGTTTTAGTGTATATAATACTGTTTTCTTGACTTTTTAAGGCTATTCCCAAGTACAATTTGAACATATAATACCGTTTTATATTACAGTACATACTATAGTTTGTTCTTAAATCAAACAGTTCAGTAAGTGCTTACAAGTAAATTAGGAAATATATTGTTAAAAATGTTTTTCTTTAGTTTACCTATTAAACCATTGCAATTGTATTGTGTTAAACCAGTGCAATAATTAATGTTACTGTCTGTATTTCATCATTAACTAAGTAAGTATGCATGATTTTTTTTTTTCATTTTACATAAAACCTAACCATTCTTCCTCAAATGAGTATTAGTTCTCTTCTGTATTCGCTGCATTTTTATGGTCTCTAACCTCTGCAGATAAGGAGATTTTACTGTATATAAATAATAAAATATATATATATATGTATATATACACACACACACATAGGTGTTTCATTTTAATTGCTCCCAGGTGATTTTGTTGTAAACTATACACAATACAAAAAAAATTACCTAAATAAAACATACTCAGATTAGAGGGTCGTCTCAAGCGGCCTTGGGATTGACCTTGACTGTTATTTCTAGGTTAACACAATTTTTTTCAAATGGGATTACCATTTTTATACCCCACCGATGAAAAGAGCAGAAAATTTTACATTGGAATATGTAATCTTGGAATGTTTTTGAAGGTCATATGACTAACCACATATGGGTGCTGGTTCTTTTCGCAGATGTCTACTGTCACTTCATTTCTAATTTGTGAGAAGAGGATTTGCTATCTGATATTATCTTTGAAATTCAGCAAATTGTGTTAATCAGACACATTCTATGTTTAACTCCTAAACCATGAACTTCAAGAACCTAGAAAAATTAAAAAACCAAACATAAAACATCATGACTAAATTCAAGTATGTCATCAAGATATTTTTCGGTCTTTCCATTGGTAGTATTGAAAAATATAATTCCTTGATAAACTACCAGATGTCCCCTTCCTATCCACAAAACTTCTGTAAAGTCTTTTTGATTACCACATATGGGTGCTGATTCTTTTCACAGATGTCTACCATCACTCATCACTTATTTCTAATTTGTGAGAAGAGGATTGCTATCTGATATTGTCTTTTTCCCATAGTTTGCGAGGTAAATGGCCTGCAAAGTGAATATTACATTGTATTAAAATTGCCTGGAGCAATTTACTTAAATTTACCATAGTAAAAATGTTTAGTATTATTTAATAAATAATAGTTAAAACTGTGTTGTTAAATATACTAACTGATATTTTTAGAGAATCCCTTGAAGCTAAAACTTTATACGGTATAAAACATTTTGTTAAAAGTGTAGGTAAATTTTTTCATGTAATTTAATTCCTTTTAGGTAGCTAGGATTCCTTCTAGTTATGTTTGATCATATTCAAACCCTCATAAAGGTGTGAGGGCAAAAAATAACTTTTTTTTATTGTTTCTGGGCTCAAAGTGACATTTTTGAACAAATAATGATTCCATTATATTAGCTATTTTGTTACTTAGGTTATATATTCGGGGAATTTCATTCAGTGATAGTGGATATAAGCTTACTTTTTTTTTTTTTCATTACTTTTGTTTCCATTTGATGCCTTCAGACCAAATTAACAATTTTTATGAAATTTGGTTGATGACTTTTGAATATGACATAATCATACAAAATAGATAACAAATAAAATTAGAGATATATCATAAAGATTCATTAAATAACATAGTAATTAATTACCACCCATTTCAACATTGGTCCCAAAAGATGGATGTTTTTAATTCATAGTTATATAGAGCCATAAAATACCTTAAACATGATGTTTAATTATTTAATTTCATGTGAAAAAATACAAAAACAAATCACTGAGAATTATTTGTATATTAAAATTAAATAAATTATAAAAAATATATGAGTAAGAAAAAGTATCACCTTATAATTTGATAGTTGCACTATTTGTAATTGGTAGAGATACCTGGCAGGTACACTTGTTGAAACCACTACGAAACACCGAATAAAATATAAGACAGTCGAACTAAATAATAGTAAATAATAGAATTAATATAAATAACAATACAAAGTTATTACAAGATAAAAAGGATAAAATATACATAAAAAATAAATATACAGCTTTTAATTTAAAAATTGAAAAAAAAATATATAAAAAATGGCTTAACACCTGCTTGTTCTACTAATAAATAAATTAATTAAATCTATTAAGAATAATTATAATTTTAAAAAAATCATATAAAATTTGATAAACAAGGAGTATACAGTTGTGTTTTGGAGGATTGCATTGCAACATGATATACGTGGGTATGATCAATCGCAAAAGAGCCATTGCATGAAATCATGCAATTATTATACATGATTAGATATTATTTATAAATATTATAATACATCTAATTTAGAGAAGTGTCATATTTACTGTAATAATAAAAATTGAATTAATGAACTAAAAATGTTTAAAGATTATATATTATTTAAAAACATACTAAATATAAAGAAATAATTTAATCTAATAATTATCTCCTTCATAACATAATTGCGTTTGATTTCATTTTAATCCACCGGAATACATAAATATTTCTTCAGTATATTATTAGGGGTCCGGACAGTCTTGATTTTTTATACATTTTAACTTATATCTTATTTTTGACTTCAATGTAGTTTTTTAACTCCTGATGATGGCTTTCAAGTAAGCCGAACAATCTAGGGTTTATCTCAATGTGCCGGTAAAGTGGATTTTTAATTGTTAACATTACTTAATATGATATAGATTGCATTTAATTTTAACTTCAGTCTTAGAAGCCCCAGAGTTAATAATGTATGCTAATAATTTTTAGCTTGAGTTATGCAAATAAATTGATTTTATTATTATGCATTGTTTTTTTTTTTTTTTTTTTGTTACAGTTCGTGAAATAAAGTACAGTGTGATTAATAATTATATAATAATCTTATAAAGAACAAGAACAAAAAACAAGAGAAGATTGATAAATTAATTACGTATTTTATTATATAAAATTTTGTAAAAGGGTAAATCTATAATTACTTATAAATGATGATTATTATTATAATATAATACATTAATTATATAGTTATATTACTTTAATGTTTGCATTACATTTATATAATTAAATTGTTGGCCCATTATTATAAAATTATTGTAATTATATTGTTATTAGTAAAATATAACGAGTGCTTTTCACATATATATATATATATATATATATATTTAAATTATTATACTGTAATTTAATTAGGTACCTTATCCTTTTAGATGTACATTAATAAAGTATAATTTACAAAACTTATAAGTTATAAAAAGACCAAATTATATATCATAAAACTGTTAAATGTTGTTATATTATAAATATTTGCTCATTTTATTATTTAATTCCTTGTTAAGTGTTTGTAAAAAATTTTGATGCCATTTGTAAAAAAAAGAAAAGAAAAATATTTTTTTTTTGTTTTTTTTTTTTTAATATAATGTAGTACATTAATGTATCTATTATGCAGTTAATGTATGATTTTTATTAAAATAATATTTCCTTTTATGGCTTAAGATAATATTTTAGTTATTTTATATTTTTGTAGAATTATTAAACTAACCTTGCCAGATTTATTTTAAAATTATAATAGTTTACCATGTAAAAATGATTGCAGTAATAAAATTATTTTTTGTTAACATAATCCTTTCGATCTATATTGTTTTTTAATTATGTTCCTTTTAATAGTACTATATCATATAGTTAATTTCTTTTTTTATTAATTTAATTTTACTGCAAATTTTTAATGTAGTTTGTAATATTATTTATAATAGTTAAGCTTGTTTAAAATATTAATTATCAATATGCCTTTTTTTTAATTATTACATTTAATAATGTATTAGTAATAATACTGCCTTAATAATTCATAAAATAAATTTTACAATTAATTTATTACCGTAAAACCTTTTTTTATGCAATTTATTAGAACTAACATGCTTTTTTTTTTATACATCATTATGGCTGTGAATTAGAGATGGCTTCTATCATTCTCATCACAATACTTCATGACAGAATTTCGATTGATTGATAGATTATATTTTTATTATTAGTGAATTATTTTAACAGACGGATAATTTTAATTTTTACATGATAATTATTTTGTTTGAAATGAATAAAAATAATAAAGTCAGAATGAAGTACGTATGCAATATTCAATTTTTTTTATTATCCTTTCTATAGCATTAAAAATAATGTTAAAATAGCTATCCTTTTTATAGCATTATAAAATTATTAATAATCGTACATACAAAGGTTATTAAATGAATTTTACTTATTTTTTTAGTTATAGGTTGGTAGTATTTGATTTGGCTTTTTATCATTTTTGGTTAATTATATAATTATTTAAAATACTAAAATTATTCCAGTAATAAAATAAAATATAAATTATAATGATAGTTTTTTTTATTGGTTTCTATATATATATATATATTTTAAGTGGCTGCTTCCTATCTACAAAATGTCTTTTAATTTGAAAAACACAACCATACTTTGCTATTGCACTAATTATCGGATGTGAAACAGTAATATTATCATCAAATCTTTGGATATAATAATAAAATCTACAAGATTTTATACAAAGATTATGTAATTTTTAAGTAATAATGGATTCATGATGATTTCTATTTATTTTTTTTTCTATTCAAGAGAATTTCATTTTTTATTATAAAAGAATGAACATGTCTTTGACAAAAGAAACATTTCCATTATCCAATTGCATTATATTTGAATGTAGAATATTTATTATATATAAAGAAAACAGTGAAAATAACTGTTTAAAATAACAGTTTTGGTTTAAAATAACGGTTTAATGTAGTAGGGTAGCTACATATCTATAATATAAAAATGTATGGCAAGCCGTAAAACAAATATTCAAGAAGAATGAAGAAAATTTTTGTGTTTAATCTTGACATAGTCACAATGAGAGATATTTCATACATTACAGGTCATCAAAAAAGGTTGCAGCAGTTTAAAAAAATTCTATCTCGGAAATTACTATAGATAATCAAATGAGTATTTTTTTTTTTTTTTGTTAAATTCACAAACTCAAATTTTTTTTTTACATAATTAAAATGTTTCAATATGAGTTCAATATGAAGTTAATTATTATTGATTTCCAGAACAACAAATTGTTCTGGAAATTAACTTCTGTCCGGGGTCCATTAGATCACAGCAGGCATAATTGTGGCAATAGCAGCGTGATCTGTTGTCATAAATGTCGCACCTCCTTGATTTTTTCACCTAATATATGGTTTTTAATATATCCCAATAGGAAAATGTTTAGGGGTGTCAAGTCTAGGTATCTCGGAGGCCGAAGCACAGAATGAGCTCTACCAATTCAACGATTAGGAAATCTTTCATTTCAAATATATTGGAATGCTTAGGCTAAAGTGTGGGGCTGCATCATCTTGTTGAAACATTACACCAACATTACTTTCTTGTTTAGTTTAATATTTTAGGTTTTAAACAACTTTGACATATTTGCTGAACTTTTTTGTCACTCATTTTGGGCCATCTGGGAGACTTTTTCATTTCTATATTGCCAGATTTCTTAAATTGCTCATACCAATGCTGGAGGGACCATTGTCATAAACAAGCCAGAAAGCCTGTTAAACAGTTATAACTGATTTATACTCCATTAATTACAATACAGACTATGCTTTTTGCTGAACTCTATTACACTGCCTGACAGTGGTACAGAGGCATTTTGCCACCATGAGCATCAGCCCAAGATCATGTCTAAAAAAACTCGAAGATATCCCGATTATTTTGCAGTTACAATTGATACTTTATCTCAAATTACATAGTGAGATTTGATTTTTTTTTTCTTAATGCTGCTCCTTAAATTAAAAAATGGATTCATTCATTTCTTGTTTGGTTTGGATTCTTTATTACTCCCTTTAGGGTTTTTTAAATGGTTTTTTTTTTCTTTAATTCACCATTTATGTGAATGACCTCAGTCACATCAAAAATGATAAATGCATTAAAAGCACTGAAATTTTTCAAAAAAAAAAAATAGGCTTATCCCTTTTATTTCTCATTTATTTTTATTTTTATTTTTTTATTTTTTAAGTAATTTGGTCACAAATATAATTTAAATTAGCTATATTTAAAGATGTATTTTACTTTTTCTTTATTTTAGGCTTTCTCTCTAAAAAAAAAAAAAAGAAATCTGTTTTTTGTGCATTTATAAAGAAACATATTTTTCATCCAGATTTAAAAAAAAAAATGTTTTTTATGAACGAAGATACATTATCTGGCAGATATATAATAATAATAATTTACTTTCTAATTATCAAAACAGTATTGTATATGTAGTATTATAGTATGTTGTCTAAAATATATTACCTTGAATTATGGCAAGGAAAGAATTATGATAAAAAAAAACATGTCTAAATTAAAAAAATTATGTTATCTTTAAATATTGTATATGAATAATCATTTACTATAAATTTTTTTATTTGGATATAATTTTCATACTTTTACTATGAAAAAAAGTTATTTTAATTGTAATATTTTCAATTAAGGTTAATGGAAAGTTAACCCTTCTGTTAAGTAGGGTATTTAAGTTTACCCTTCTGTTAGGGTAATTGGATAGTTAATAGAGTTTATTTTCTATAATTTCATTTGTAGCAAATTTTTTGCTTTTGAACAAAAGCTCTCTTTATATAGACTTACAAATTTGAATTAATCTAAACTCTATCAGTTATATAATACTCATGTGTTTTTATTTTGCATAAAAAAATAAATTGAGCATAATGTAACAAATTTTTTATTATTTTGACTTTTAATGATAGAATTTCACCCTAAATTCAAATTCCAAGTTTTATATACAAAAATTATGATAATATTGTACACATTTTTGTTATAATTATAATAGAAAGTTTTATTGTTTATCTTATTATAATTATTATATTATATTAATCAGGCATTTTACATGCAAGTTTTAGATCAGCTGGTTTCAGAAATCAATTTATGGAATGGTCTCTTGTATTTTATTACATACCTATTCTGAATCCCATCTTTCTTATCAAGATATGTGAAGTGTACAGCATCTTCAAATCATAATAATGAAGAAATAAATTAAAAAATTGTTTTTCAGAAAAAAACTTGCCTTTTGTGTTTTATTTTGAATAATTTTTTTTTTTTTTTTAAAGAAATTTTTTATCATTGACTCTCTTTTAGCTCTTCTGATTATAATTTTTTTTTCTGTTTATTCATAATATAAAATAAATTATAAATTAACAGAAGTTAAATTACAAAATAAGGTTTAAATACACATTATAATGTAAAAATAAACCTTGTTAACAAAATGTAAACATAATATTATTTACTTGTTTATACTGATAAAACCATGTATTATTGGATATTAATAAATGTCAAATTCATAAAAATGAATAGATAAAAACTTTCTTGGTACTATAAGTTTTTTCTAATTAATCTGTTTTCTTATTTATTTATTTATTTATGTACTAGGTATTTTTGTTTTTTATGTATCTTTACATATTGTATTTTTGTTTTGGTTTTATGATATAACATTTTTTATTTTTTTTAATAGACAATATTTTGATTATTATCTATGCCCAAAATATTTATACGATTTTGTTAAAAATTACATCTTTTTTTTTATTATTTTCACTGGAAATAAGTTAAATATAAACTATTTATAAATAATTATGTTACCCATGAGAGCCACTTTCATTTCCTATATATTTTTTTTAAATATTCAGTTAATAAAACAAAAATTGTTAGTCAAATATTAAAATATGAAGGACACAAGAGCAATGAATATCGTTGTAAATGTATAGCAATATAATATAATGTTACATTGTATTCGATGTAAGTGCTTTCTTAGCTTTCTCATTTCACAGTAATATTTAATCACGAATATCAACTCAACTTGTGTACCTGGTCATTTTAATTCCAGTTCAATTCATTTATACTTCCCTCTAGTCGTAAATTTTTTTTTTTTTAGATCCGACATGAAGTATTGTACTTCTAGCATATAATAATTATTAGTATTTATAAATAATAATACATAATACAGCTATTGAACTGTTGATAGTAACATGTTATTTTATATATCAAAGTGAAACATATATTTCTACTGTTGTCATAAAATTAACAAAAAAAATTTATTAATTTCATTAATGTAAATTTATAAGCACTTTAAAACTATCAAAGTTAAAATTATTTATTAATAGTAATAATAATAATAATTAGTATTGTTTATCTTGTGTAAATGATGTTGCTGAAAATGATATAAGCTTTATTTTTATTTATATATATCTATAAATAAAAATATATGTTGTATATTTATTTATATTATTTTGAATAATTCAAATTAGTATACTTGAATATCAGTACTAGAGTTATTGAATCAAAGCACGTGTAATTTTATAATTAATCTAATAAAGTGTCTTAATAAATAGATAATTAATATTGTTGTACTAACGCCTTTATCTTTTATATGACAAACTTTTCTAATTTGAAATTTATATAATTTTTAATAAAATATATTTTTATGAGGAGGGTTATGGTATATATCCTATTTGATTTATATCGTATTTTTATATTGTATGTTAATTATTAAATTTATTTTATTAATATGGCGTAAAAGATTGTAGTTGTGTTCATGATAGAAAACTTTTATTTATTTTAATTTTACTCAAAATTCAGTTAATTTTTTTAATATAGTATTTTTCTTTACTATTTGCAAATTATTTTTTAACTGTTATATACATTATGCAACTTTAGATATAGTGCCTTTTATATATAAATATTCAGGTGTAGTTTTAAGAAATGATTTTTTGCTATTATTATTTATATTTGTTGAAAATTATTTCTTCCGGCAATGATTACATTGACAATCAGGCGTTAGTTTATTTTTCCCATTAATAATGTTCGTAAATATCTTTTCTTTATGAACTGGATTTTTAATTTTATCCATTTTGAGTTTGATATTGTGTCAAAGTTGCTTAAAAATACAAACTAATAATATATATATATACATGAACAAGAGGTTATCTCTAAAAGTAAAGATTGCTTCATTGTAAAAAAAAAAATTATTCTGAAAACTATACACGTTTTACTACTTTTCTATATAATCGCACATGAATCAAGACATTTATCGTTGCGATACACAAACTTCAATATACCCTCGTCATATTCTTCTGCTGCCAGTACATTTAGCGTCTGATTAACTATATTTTTAAGTTCAACACCTGGCAATTGCATACCACTCAAAAATATTTAAATTTTCCAAACAAATAGTAATCAGAAGGAGCTAAGTCTGGACTATATGGTGGGTGATTGTAAATTTCCCATTCAGATGTTCTCAGTAAATCATGTGTCAAACCTACAACACATGGACATGCAGCAGGACAATACCATTGGTCAGCCACCCATGTTGTTGATTTTGAATGGCAATTAAGTAGTTTTGCAATAGGCTACTGCATTTATAAAAGTCCCACATGACATGAAATTATCAGCAGTATGCCAAACCGATCCCAAAAGATTGTGGTCATCAGTTTACATCCAAATTGCTGTTGCTTGACCTCTGTCGCTGTGGTTGTTGATTGAGGATGACACCATTTACATACAAAATCCATATTTCATTGCCGTTAACAATTGAATTAAAGAATTTATCATTTTTTTCTGGCATTGCAATAAGACGTACGGCATCCCAACCCCCGTAGGGGAAGACACCCACCAAGTGACGATTCCGGCTGCCACACCACCCCTCCCATTCCTAGCCCA
>JAAAKQ030002501.1:0-18884 GCA_010016005.3 Zanna intricata | reverse complement strand
GTTCGAATCCCGGTCAGGCATGGCATTTTTCACACACGCTACAATTCGTTCATCTCATCCTCTGAAGATGTAACCTAGCGGTGGTTCCGGAGGTGAAACAAAGAAAAAAAAAAATACCCAATTTAATTTCGATTAGGTAGGTCTATATTAAAGTCTTAATATCGTTAATTAATTTCATAAAAACTATCTTATTTTTTAAATATTTTAATTAAATTATTAAAATAATCTGAAATGTAATTAATTTTTTTTTAATTCGATGACTTATTTTAAAGAATTACCGAGACATTTAATACCCTAAAAATTTTTATCAGTTTTTTCTATAATTAATAATTCTCGGTCGTTAAATTTTAATTCGCTAATACAGTAAACAGAAATAAAATTAAAAATTTAACAATATATATCTTGTTAAAAATTTAAGATGTTTGTCGAAACATTTTATAAAGAAATATGTTTTATCGTCTTATCCAGAATCTGTTCGTTATTCGTGAATTAGACTCTATCGAATAAACTACCTTCTCGCTCTCTCTGTTGGCTGAATCCATAAAAATGGAAGAAAACTGATTTTTTGACAGCTTTAACTTAATAGCGGATAAATCGGAAACCTAGATAAATAAAATTAATAAATTACCTGTTTTGATTCTAATATAAAAATCTATTTTATTATTAAATCGCATCGTAAAAGGTATTATTACTTCAGGGATGAATGAGGATAATATGTATGAATGTGAATGAAGTATAGTCTTGTACGATCTCAGGTCGACCGCTCCCGAGAAGTGTGGTTAATTGAAACCCAACCACCAAAGAACACCGGTATCCACGATCTAGTACTCAAATTCATATAAAAGTATCTACCTTTACTAGGATTTGAACCTTAGAACTGTCGACTTTGAAATCAGCTGATTAGCGATGTCGCGTTAACCACTAGACCAGCCCGGTGGGCTGACGACTTATCTTAGACCGTGTTACGGGATGAGCGATTAACTTCATCGTCGATCTGTTATGTAAAAAGAGGATAATTCATTTTAAGAACTTTAAGAACGGAAGAGGAGACCTACAGCAGAGCGGAAAATTAATATAATGCGAGCAGGAAGCGTTACAACATTCGCCGAGTAGATAAATCTAATACGTGTTACAACAGACCGATCCGAGTAATAAATAATTTGCATATTTTACAACGTCATTTTATAGCTCGTTAATTTTAAACTACGAAATATTAATTACCGAGTACATAATCGATTGTATAATTTAAGATCGATTGAGTATTTTACAATAGATTATTCCAGCGGTCCACGTTAGCAGTAGGGCCTCTAGTAGTACTGCGTTATAACCGGCTCTGTAATGACGATTCCCCGAGCCAGCCCCAATAAACATGTAAAATACCATACGTACGCATACGACCTTTGTTTGCCTGTGGTCTATCTGTCTGACCGGACGGACAATCATAATAGATTGTTCTAGGAACCAGGCGCCAGCCACAATCACTGTACCCCCATCGGCTGAATGCTAAAATGCGCGCTCGTATATTCAAGCGCATACCTATAAACTTAACTCGTACGATATGCGCTTCTTTTATACTAATGCGATTCAGTTTTTTTACATTTTTTTTTGAAGTTCATGACCTTGAAATCTGCGAAAATAAGTAAATTTTTACACGATAACAACAACTAAAGACTGGTCTCTGACATTTTTATTCAGAAATTATTTCATCTAAGTTTCGGTAAGTAATTTTCTTTACGTTGATAAATTCACAAATTTTTAAGTTTGGCTTTTGTTACAATTTATTTCAAAGTTATGAAATATAAATCGACACCGTCTCATGTCTTCAATGTATAAGATTTCTGGTGCACGGTTTACGAACAATGTATTTTACTTCCATTTTTTAATGTATAAATTAATTTATAGTGAATGTTAATTATTTATTTTTAAGAAATATTGTAGTTAAAAAACGTATTCTGCTTTAAAATATTGTTTTATAAACGGTTGAATCTCGAGGAATAAGTAATTTTCATATCACTGTAATAAAAGTTCTTAATAGATGGTTTCACTTTATTTTTTAAAAAGTAACAGAAGATTCCGTTGATTAAAGTTTAGCCTTCGCTTTCACATTTCCCTTGATTAAGAAAAAATATTAATTTAATTTTTAGTAATGATTCTAAAAATCTTATCGGCTTATAATTAGCCGATATCTTAACTATTAATATTTTAAGCGAGATTACCAGATATGAGATATAAATTACCAAATTAATAAATTTTAATAAAATTATTCAACAATGTTTTAAAATCAACAAAAACAGGCTAAGGAATTTTTTTCGGCATTTTGTGTAATATTTTGTTAACAAAAATTTTATTTTTCATGGATTTTTTTTTGTGATATTTCTCAATAACTATTAATTTTATTTTTCACTTCATCGTCGACCTGCATATCGACGCGATCTATTATTTGTTTTTATCGACAATATTAAGAAGCATTAAGAACAGTTTATACTTTTTTGAAAACTGGAGTTAAATAAGATCGCACCGCTTGCAGTTCTCGATATCTATTGAATTGCGATTATGTAGTCCGTCCTCTTAAGCATGTTACAGATATACATTTCTCAGAAAACATTAATTCCTTACCTTAGTTTCAATGTCTAATCTACTCGTAATTTTTAAATGTTTTTAATAAATACTCGCTAACGGTACAGGGGTTGTATTTATGGAATTATTTCTGAAGAAATCCGGTAAAAAACATAAGTATATTTTATTTTAAAATATTATGAAGAATTACATTATAAAATCAAATACCTTAGTAAATTAAAACTAAAATGCTTAAATTCATCACGAAATATTCGCGAGTTACGGGTCGATTCTTGAAGAAAAAAACTTTGCAAACCTTTACGACAGGCGATTATACTAAGAGTGTTCTTGTGTAACTATTTTAAAAATAAAATTGTACATGTGCAATTTCTGGAATTAGGGGGTAAAAGGTTTTCTAATTTTTTCTGTTAAAGGTTTTTTTCTAAAAAAAGTCCAAAATGAAAAATTCATTTTTTTATCCCACTTTGGGAAATTTTGAAAAAAAATGTAACATTATAAACGACCCACAAATGCGATCATCAAGTTTTAACAAAATTGGTTTATTCAATCTCACATTTGTCGAAAAGTAGTACACTATATATATATATATATATATCCGGAAATTTTTTTTTTGTCTTAATGGGCTCCTTAGGATGTGAAACGTCCAGATTAGTAAAAAATCCGGAAGTTGATGTTTCGGCTGATAACCATATCATCTCTATTATACTTATCTCTCTTGAAGTCGTATAAAATGCAGGAATTAAATTAAATGGTATAATTTTTACCGCTTATTCAGAAAAATGTTTACGAATTTCTTATTTAAAGTCATCATCGTTATCGTTTTATCGACTGAAATCACTAATTACATTTGAGTATAATTACGGGTTTTTTTTTGTCAAAAAATGTGTACAACTAGGTTTAATTTTAATCGGACATTAATCGAACGAATTTTATAAGATACAGCGGGAGAAGCTCGGATTATGCTGCCGTGTAAATGTAAACAACAAACGATGGTTGTAAATAGATAAACGGACAAAGATAAATCGGCTATATGGACAAGGGAAAGAGGGCGAGAGAAAAACACCGATCGAAGGAGTAAGAGAGGCCGATGATTGTGGGTGATAGAGGCGGTAGATTCAGACCGTTCGTTCATTGTTCGGTGTTAATTTTATAAGAAGGGGCGGTGTGTGAAAAACACTCGACCTTCGGTTCGGTTAGGGTTGGGTAGGGAGTGGAGGGGTTAACAGAGATACAACAAGAGGGTGAACCGATTGTGTTTAATGCCGTAAAACAGCCGCGTTCACCGTTTTAACAACCTACTTATCTTTCGGTATCCTATAATGATTCATACTAAGTTTCCTGACTAAAAATCACTTTATCAACCAAAATAACAGATTGTTAGCTACCCGCGCGTAACTAAATTAATTTAGTAACGATTTATTCGCGCTGTTTTACTTTATAATATTAAAAAGAAAATAGTTGAAAATGTAAGCTGTCTCCGGTTGCAAGATCTAGATCGAATGAAAACTATGGCGAACCGACGTGGAGGAATTTTCAGGTCGTTTGAATTTCCCCCTTCCTACCGAAACATACGATGGAATCTAGATAAAAGTTTTATAGTTGAACTAGATAATTCCAAACGCTACACAAATCTGGGGACGGACGAGGCTTTTCTTTTAAGGATCCCGTCTCGACCGTGCACACAGGTGTCCGAAAAAAGTAATTTTTAATACTCTATATATTTACGCTGGTCCACACTAAACTGTCTATCGATGATGTATTCCGGCTTTCTGGATAAAAGTTCTCTAATCTCCCGAAGGATTGTCTGCGGGATGGACCCTCATCGAAGAGCGACTTATCTTTTCTAAAGAGGAAATTACGTCTCGTTCTGCAGTCTCTTCAAGAGTAGATCTTCCTTTATTATCAACCGATCCTTTATTATTTCATAATCCGTTTATCTCTATTTTGATTCTATCGATGAACCCTACGTCGGGTTGAGGATGCCAGATACTATCGAGTGAGCAGATTCTCGGTACGGGATCTTGTTTATGATAAACCCGGGACCGTTCTTTTCTGTCCGGTGCATAGTAATCCTAGCTCCCAGATGCTATTTTACTTCTACCGTACATTTTTTGATTACGTATCCTTTTTCTTAAAAACGGTTAGTAGCGGATTCGCCGCATTTACTTTATAGAAAATAAATCGAGCTGATGTTTGAGTTTTTGAAAAAAACATTTTTTTTTTGTTATTGTAAACCAAAATTGATCCTTAAATTCCATGCTTTTCTATTATAAGCTGCTATCTATTAAAACCAAAATATCTATAATTAAATAAGAAATAAATGAACTTTCTTCAAAACGTTTAATTTTAATATAAAATTAGTTTCGTTTGATTCAGAACTCGCCTTCTGGTATTCCGCATTTCCCTGTTTTAATCTGTGAGTATGCGTGTTCGTATATTTCGGTGAAGCAAAGCTTTTTACTTATTTTTATATAGTCCTGTTTTTTTTTCGGCTTTTTCCAATTCAAACATAACGTTTCATCATGAAAGAAATCCATCTCGACCGATACTTTTAAAATAACATATGTTAATGGAAAGAGTCTTTTACAGAAAAATTTGATTTTTTTTTTTATGTAATATTTTTTTTTTTTAAATGGCTAGAAGATACAAAAAATATGCCGTGAAGTCTAATATTATAAACAGAAATAAAATTATTAACATTTTACGAAAAACGTACAAATTTGTTTATTTGTTTAAAATCCGGTTTCAATATCCTGTAAATTAGTGATAATGTTCATCTAATCTAAAAATATGTTTTTGCATCGGTGTTAACCCTGTTTATTGAATTAAAAATAGTTATTTTTTAAGGATTATCTTTTAAGAGTCGCTAATAAAATAACTTTTAATTATGATAGGGCGTTCTGCATTAGGGGGTAAATTTTTATCCACACCCTTCCTTTCAATATTAACTTATCACTCTTCATCGAGTAGGGGAACACTATTCAATTTACAAATTAAAACCTACAGTTGTATTACTTAATTACGTACATGGTGGCGCACGAATGTTGATTCAACATTTGTTTTTGTTAAAAATTGTTTATTTGAATCGCAATATCGAAAAGTAAAATACAACGTATTTACTGTTTACCTGGAGATTATGTTCTGTTTATCATATCTTCAATATGACCACCATCACGTCTAAAAACTTCTTCAAGGCGAACTCTTAATGTTGTTAATAACTCGACGACACATATCTTCGGTTACCTCGTCGCGTGCCCGATGATCAGCACTCTCAGTTCCAGCACTGTACGAAGATGTTTAGGGAAAATCTTTTCCTTTAGAAATCCCCAAAGAAAAACTCACACGGATTCAAATCAGAACTGTTCGGGCGCCAGTTTTGTCCACATGCAAAGCGATTAGAAAATCTGTGTGAAATGACATTTGGGTTTAAAATTTGTATTAGCTGCGGTCTGTCTCCATCCTTCATGAACCGCTCGTTTTCTAATTGAAACCCTTTTGAAAGAAGCTGAGGAAGAAAATTATTGCGCAGCATGTTTAGATAACGTTCAGTGTTCACTATCTGTTCAAAAATGGCACCATTACCCCATGTCTTGAGGTAGCGTCCCATAGCATAATTCTTGGAGCGTGGTGCACCTTTTTATGAACGAACTGTGGATTTTCGGAAGCCCAAAAACGCACAATTTGTTAGGATGCAAATGCAAATAAATTTTTAAATTTCGCTGCACAGATCGCCTATAAACCTCAATATCTGCTGTTGATTGTTGTTTTGCTCGGTCTCTTCAGCAAAGCGGTTCTGACAGCGTGAAAACCGCTGTCCGTTTGTGAGAACGAATATCAGTGGGATGTTCGCGCTTATTTTCAAATATTGAACCATCACTGTTATATTTTTCTTAAAGTCTACGTATTGTTTTAAAAGAGGACGCTCACCTAGTTTGAAAATGTGCACGAAACCGTCTTTGTGTAAGCACCACCCCACTTTTCTTTTCATTAAAAGATAACACGGTCTTAACGTGCTGTTCAACCATCAGTCTTCCTTTGTCAGCCATCTTGAGACGATACAGAAACAGTGTACTCGGAAAGAGAAGAAACTAATATTCTTGAACTGCTGTCACTGCTGTCAACAGAAAACACGTTAATAAACCTAAATTAACCTAAACAATTATTGCCTAATCGAATGTTGGATCGTTTCGTGCATTAGGAGAATACTTGTGAATTGCACCCACAATAGCGACATCCCATGGCTTGCATGTAGCAGCAAGGGCTTGGATACCATTACCCATGGGACAATCTCTGTCAAGGACCGAAATGACTCACACACACACACACACACACACACACACACACACACACACACACACAAACAAACAACACACACACACACACTGGGCGGAGGAACACTTCGGCAGAGCAAGCTCACAGAAGCTGACCTTAAATCCGGCTTCACAACCAAGAAGAGGGATGAGCACTCCCCGTCCGCACTCCGCCCAGCGTTGGTAAAACAGATCACGGGTATGCCTTCCCCTCCCCCTAAATTACAATTTTCAATTAACAATAATATGATGTTTCTCCAAATCTGATGTTCATTCAGATCCGACATGTCTTCCTTGTATGTCCATTACATATATTTTTAAAAAGTATATAAAATTTTATTTCAATAATAACTTATGATTTTTTTATATATTGTTTTTATTGCTATTGTTGAATTATTATTTACTGTAATTTTTTACAATCAGAAGTTAATAATTACTTATAAATCAATATATATAAATTTTAAAAAAGTTAAAAAACGAAAAAAGGAGATGAACTCTGATTCGAACCGATGTGCCTTCCTCTTATATGATCCAAATATTTAATTAATTAAAATTTCATTTGGCTATAACTCTGGAACCAATGAAAATAGTTACCACTTATGATACGTCGAATATTTATCAATGAGAGCTTGTTATTGCAGTTAAGAAAAAGTCCAAAATCCAAATTTTTTGGAATTTTTGACACTTTTGGTTCAGTCGATTGCAATCAAAATGGGAGGTGCACAACAAGATGTTACAGCACTCCTAAATCCATAATTTCAGTATTCTATGGTTAATCGTTTTGAGTTCGTATGTACGTACAGACGTCACATCGAAACTAGTCAAAATGGATTCAAAAAAAAATTTACAACCGGTGGCCCAATCTGCCATACTGGACGAAATGCTGGTAGGTGGGAAGGGCTGTTAGAGTAAAGGACACTCCCCCCCCCCCGTTCTGTGTATTACTTAAATGAAGGTCCGGTGCGGGGGTGTAAGGGGGGGGGAAATCATAAAACATGTTCAAAACAGATAAAAAAACATATGTTAAAAGTATCATGTTATTCAAAAATAAAAACACAATCTATATAAAATGAATTCTTCATTGAACACAAAATCAATCTCTTCTTAAATACTATCGCCTTGGTTTCCTTTTAGGCCATCCTTTTTTACTTTTTTCTGCAATTTTCCTAAAGGCGTCGATGTCGAATTCCAAGGTATTTGAGGCCTCGGAGATGGACTCTCCAGATCCTCCGCCGTAAGTCTCGGAGGATCTCCTGCTGCCGGTATCGGATGACACCGGCATTGTTGGCGCGGTCAGAAGTACAGTACAGTCGAGACTGGATGCACTTATCGCTCAAATATGTGGGGCGGCCAAAGTTCTCACCCTCTTGGCTAGTGGCCCCCGTGCTTTCGGATTTGCTGGTTGTTTAAAATCTTCCTTTTCCAATATTATGACTTCTGGTTTTGCGGATCCTTCGATGAGGGCTCTTTCTTTCTGTACATTTACTTTAGATGTGCTTGGCTCAGTCGTTCTCTCAGTTACTGCTTCTTTTGGCAAAACATATATACTAGTTGTAGGCTCAAATTTAGGTTTTACAGAGCTTTTTTCCACGGAAACATCTGCTTTCTTCTGCGTCGGCGTTAGACTATTTCCTCCTGATTTTCACTCTTCATTTTATCCTCGATGATACGTTCGACCATCTTAGCTAAAGCTCTTGCCAATTCTGAGAGCACATATTGTGATTTAAAGAAGCTGCAGGAGTGGCCGCAACTTGGGCGTATGACGTGATCTTTGGCGTTCTGCCAAGCACAACTTTCCTTGCGTCAAAGTAGCTGACTTTCTGTATTATCTGGATCTCTTGGACAGACACTTCCCCTAGATCTTGCATAATGGTGCCCGTAACAGCTTTCACAGACAGGAGAATCATCTGGATGTGATAAGTTACCACTTACAGATAAGTTAAACACATATCTGCTTCCTTGTGCATGAGCCGCTTTGTGTCCGAATCTCTGACACCGAAAGTAACGTAAAGGTGTTGGGATAAACGGACACAATATAACCTGTGAAACCCAGCTTTTATCTTCTCCGGATACGCCGGTTTACTGAAAGTTAACACATATGATGCAGAGAGTAGAACTTTTCCGTTGTATCTCGTGTTTAAGCGACGTTACGTAACAACACCTTGTTTCTGATGTTCATCTACAATCTCTTCTTCTGTGCAATTAAACAAATCTCTGCACACGATGACGCCCTTTCAGGTATTCAAAGAACTATTGGCAACTACCTCAATATCCATTATTCCGATCTTCTTGGCTTTTAATAATCGCAAAGACTGAACGTCGTTGACAGTTTTCACAAAAAGTCCCACTGCAGTTTTCCTTGTCTTTTTAATCACTCCTCAAACAGATTCCATGATGCCACGAGCTATCATCAAAAGGTCTACTTTTAAAAAAATCGCCGTCGTTCTTTTTATAACTAAATATTTTGGCACTTAACCACTATTCTTCGGTCTAAACTTAGAAGTTCTCTTCTTCCTTTCTAGATCCATAACCTGTTCTTTATCACTAAATATGCTGCACTCTTCCATCACTTTGCTTGCGAAGACAAAGGCTCTCCAGGATAAAAGTTTTTACGTGGACACTCTGTCACGGACGTTTTGGCTAATAAGTAGTCTATAAACATATATTTACGCCAGTCATGATGTAACAAGGTGCGAGCGGAGAAACAGTAGGGCAGGATCATTGATCCGGCCTGGGTTCTCCCAATTAGGCGCCTCCCACAAATTTAACCCCCCGCTGGGGGGACAGGTACTGCCTGGCTCACAATACCGACGTCCCAGGCCTCGCACATAGCAATAAGGGTCCGATATCCTTACCCATGGGAAAATCCCTGCCAAGGGCCGAAGTGACTGACACACACCGGGTGGCACAAGACTTCGGCAGAGCAAGTTTAAAACAGCCACCCTAAACCCGGCCTTACAACAGGGATAAGGGGTGTAAAAACTTCCCTTCCACACACCGCTCAGCGTCGGAAAACAGATCACGGTTATGCCTCCCATCCCCGCAACAAAAAACGAAACCGAGAAACACAACCACAACCAGCTCGGACGGATCGAGACTTCCGATCCCATACTTCATAAGGGAGGTCCTGAGCATAACCATTATCCCATTGACGGGCGATAATAACGCTTTAGGGTTTTTTTACCATCCCAAACAAAAAAAAAAGAAGAAAATTATCCAGTTGGCTGGCATAGGTGGAAGTTCGAAGTACTATGTCACATTATTACTATTATTATTATTATTATTTCAGCCGAGCTATGCACTGACGACCTGCCTGGCCATGACATGACCTGGCTGAACGACAATGGGTTGTCTCTAGCCCTCATCTAAACAATGATCGTGGTTCCAACGAAGAAGCGTATTGACACTCTCTTCCCCCTAAGGGTCGGGGTCGAGGTTGTTGAATCTAAGCCAACCGCAAATTACCTGGGTATAATGATTGACCAGAAACTCAGCTTTTCTGCAGCTTCAGAGAGCCGCCGACAAATCTGCTGATCTCCATGGTGCATACCATTCTGTTATACGGGACGGAAGTGTGGGCTCAGACATTAAGATTCGAAAGAAGCCGGAAGCGCCTCGCGCCACGGACCACAGCCTTACGAGTCGTACCCGTCCGAATCGCGTTTGAACGAGTTCCGAGCCTGCCATACCTGTGATCGCTGACTTCATTTCCATTGCTCTTTTGAGATGGGAGCGCCAAGGCGACGAGCAGGCGAAGACCGGGAAACCATCACCAAGGAGAAACGGACTCGCACGTTTCTCATATGGCAACAGATCTGGGACCACTAGACCAGAGGACGATGCATCGAAGGCTTATCCCTCTGGTTAGACCGTGGACGAAGCTGTGGCATGGAGAGGTGAAGTACTGCGCGACCTACTTTTTAACGGTTTACTGGTTCTTCCACGCTTATCTCTGTGTCATACGGAAAGCGCCGTCCCGCGACTGCATCTATTGCCCCGGTATATGGAACGGCGCCGAGCTTACCTTTTTCAAATGTGCTTGTTGGGCGGCAGATCGAGGCACACTAAAGGGGGATGTCGAAGTACTGAGCCCCCAGGAGGCGGTTGTGTTGATGCTCCGTGACCTGAGCGGCTGGGAGAAAGTGGCCCTAGTCGTCAGCAGCATTCTCAGGATCAATAAGGATGACCTGGATAGTCGAGGAAATTAAGTAGCGGCCTTCTCAGGCCAGGATAGGAGGACTCGGCCTGAAGTAATATGTTAAACGGTTACGGGTCGAGTACAGGTAAAAAGGGGGACGGTTTTAGTTTGTAATCTTCTGATGGCGTTCGGTTAATACCTCCAGTGGGAGCCCGGGGAATCTGTGCGTAAATACATTTCCACCTCCCATGTACCAAGAGCGTATTTTCAGTTTTAATGTTACTATAACAATATATAAATATAAAACCCCCCAAAAAAAAATTTTGAAACTAAAATTTATCTAAATTATTCCCCCAGGCAACATTTTAAACATATATTTACTCTAAATACCTTAATATACGGGTAAATATTATGAGAATACAGTGAAAAAGCGTTACGTGTAACTGAAATTAATAAATAAATTTCGATAAAAAACTTTAGTCCCAAAGCAGGGTTTAAAACGATGTTAAGAAAATAAAAAATTTATTCTCTTTTTTTCGACCTACTCAGTCTTTTAATTCAATCAGTATGCTAATTAGATACAGTTGCGGGGAAGGCTGTTTAAGAGATAAGTGAATAGCTGAGAGGCAAGAGGCCGATAGTATTATTTACTAAGGTATATTACTACAGTACTATTTAACTGTTAATAGACAATTTTTTTTTTAACGCTATTTTAATCGGAACATAGTATATTTTAGGGGTTTATGCCAGATTTTGTAGTTAATTTTACGCTCCATATCGGTTGTAAAAATACAGTTGTCGGGTGGGTTTTTCTAAAATATACAGATATTTATTTAGTACTAAGTTTCCGTGCGTCGTATAGAAAAATGTACAATACAAATGAACGACTAATATCTTGAATATATACGTTTTTATACTAAAAAGAGTAGACTATATATATGTGTAAATACCGTGTTTTTTTTTATTTTTTAAGTTATATATATATGTATGAGAACATACAGACCTAAGACTATCCATAAACATTCCAAAAGACCGGATTTGAATTACGAAAGGTAAATTCGGTCGGGTTTTGTAGATACATCCGTGGGGGGAGAGGATGAAGAAGAGTTAAACGGGAGAGTGGACCTGTGAGAGGCGAGAGGCTAGTAAAATAGGAGAAGCGGTCGAAGACGCGCTCGCAAGAGGAGGTGCGTTGTATGAGAAAGTACCGGAGTCGTTTTATCTTTTAACGATCGGTGATGTAGGAAAGAATTTATGAATGGGAGGCCGGAGCAGAACAGCTAAGCGCGCGGATATCATACCCCCGCTGTTGCTGCTGCTGCTGCCGCCACAGCCGTCGGTACAGCTGATAATCATTGTATTACACTGTTGTTGTCTGTGCTCCGCGACCACACTTGTTATTATGTAATCGTGTCTGAGTGCCTCGACTCCCTCCATCCTATCAGTCAAGAAAGATAAATTGATATATGGACAGATGAAGAAGAGGAAGGAAGAGAGAGTGAGTGAGAGAGTGAGAGAGCGATATAGAGCGAGAGAGGATAGCGTGTGGTCGAGGAAAGGTTGCAAGACCGTGGGTAGGCTGGGGGGTCTGGAGCCCGGCTCGAGGTCGAGGTGTTCACACCCCCTGTGTTATAATAATATTAAAAACAAACAGCACGCCAGTAACGATATACTTAGCGAACGAACGACGAGAGAGAGATCGCCTACCGCCGGCCGGCCGTGGCCCCGTGTATGCCGGGCCGGCGCCACTACTGGATCCGACTCGACAGATCTCGTTAGCTCAATCCATCCCACAGGGCACCCATCTTGTTTTACAACTCTGTAACCTTTCCGCAAAACACCTTACTGCCTTTATTCCATTACATCCTCGATTGTAGTACGATATTTTCGATCGAGAAATAAGAAAGAAATCTAAAAAAAGTCCTTTTCGACTCGCACGTCTAAAAAGCGCGGTTATAAATCTTTAAAAAACATCTAAACTTGTACTCGATGAATTTCAACTTACTTTCTGCAGTAAAACTGTTTTTTTTTTTTCAATCGAATATTAGGATCATAATGATTTAAGATCGTATAACCACTTGTCGCTATGTACACGGCTACAACGCACAGCAAGTTATTTTAATGATTGTCGGCATAAAATTAAAGGATAATTGAATCGGCAGAATCAGAAAGTAAAATAAAATGTTTTTATCCTCTGACATTTCACGAACGTGTTAGTTTAAATGCGCTTACCGTTAACCCGAATAAACATGTAAAGAAAATTTGTATCCTATAAAGAATAGTGTTTGTTTTCTATCAAGATTTTTCATAAGTCCTTGCCTGTTTGCTTCGGGTCAATCGTGAATTAACTAATGCTATTCTAAACATTCCTTCTAAACATTTTACAGAGTAAAATGTAAAAAAAACTCTCATAGTATGCTGGAAGTATGGAAAAGTCGGTTGCAGATAATGTTCTTTTCTTAATGCCAGTTTGTAGCGGTTATGATTCGCGAATAAGTATTTACGATTTGGGATTTCTGATAAAATATCTTTTATAAGTAGCTTAACCGGGCTGAAGTTAATCCATATAAAAAAATTAATAATATTTTAACGAAAATAAAGAAAGAAATATTAATAAAGTTGATTTTGCTGGTTTTAAAACATTATTGGCAGATTTTGTTCTGAATATCCCACAGAACAAACCTACATAAATTCTGTTACTTTCTTCTATAAATATTCTATCACCTGACGTAACTTTTTGGGCGTAGTTTTCGGTAGCGTATTTTTATTTTTATTTTAATAGATTTTTTTCAATACATTCTATAAAGCACAGACCTTTGATACGTATATGTATTTATTGTATTACTTTATCTTAAATTTTTCTCTATTTCATCACTATTTTCATAAAAATTATATACATTGTAATTAAACACTTTTTATTTAGTATCTAAGCGGTTCATTATTTAGGGAAATTAAAAAAAAAAACTAAAAAACAAAAATAATAATAAGCATCGTCCTGGAAATAAACGTTTGGCTCTTCTTTGTATTTGATAGTCTGTAAGCATCCCCTAACCGGTAAGGGCGTTAGAATAGTGTATACCATTCTTATACCGTTATAATTAGTATACACCGTGTCAAATTTTTATCGTCCTTTAAATTTATTTCTTATAATACATATCATAAAAGTAATACTTGGAATGTTTTTAAACAAAAAAAAATTATTTTAATTTGTGTTGATTTGTTATGGTTATTAAATTTTTAACTTCTGTTCGATTTACAAAGCAGAAATGATTTAAAATACACCTTTCAGGATGATTTCGTCACAGTTAGGATTAGGTTATAAACTATAAAAAAAGTAAAAAAAAAAAAAAAAAAAAAATACTCTTGAAATTTTATCCCTTTTTTAGTAAATTTTTTTTGCACTTTCCTAAACGTAGCATTTTTAATTTCTTATCGCATAGTAACTGTTATTAACTGATATTAATTTAATTAATTTTCTTTTCTCGTCTCATTTTTAAAAATTATATTTAGTTTCGTATTTTGTTAAAAAAAAGTAACAATACTTAAGAATATATCTTTTAGCTTGTAAAACGAATCGGCCGCTTATCCAACAACCTTGACCTACTTATCTTTAGATATCCAGTGTTTCCTAGTTGTATAAAATACGTCTGACAAGATTCAAATTTCTCAAGCTTTGTTACTCAAATATTACTGGCTTAATATACGTGTAACTCTATTTATTGTTGCCTCCAGGCAGGCTTTGTAATTAACATCGATTAGCAAAAATGCCTATTAAAAATTTGACCTCAGCGGTTAAAAATGTGACAGTTGAGACAACATAGTTGAACATAGTAGTTAGAAAAAAATTATTCTGAATTTACTTTTACTTGTTCCTTTACAAAATATTCTCCCTTAAATGCAACATACTGCTTCCAGTGCTCGATTTGCTTTTCAAATACGAAACTTAGGTTATCTTTGAAAAGTATTTTTTATTTAGCCTACGAAGCTTTTATGACCACTAGATTTGCCTCAAATTTTCGTCCTTTCAGGTCCTTCTTTTTCACTGGAAACAACCAGACATCGTACGTAGCTAGATCTATATGGCTTCGTGGCGGTTCAAAAACCGTTTCAGGTATTGCCATTCAAAAATTCGCAGGCTATCTGAGGGAATATGGAGGCGCATTATCGTAATGCAAAAAAGGTTCTTCAAACTTTTCCCTAGGGCTTTTTATCTGAAGCAAATCAATATTATCTTCCTCGTTTCGATCTACCAGAGAACGTTTACAGTTGCCTTTTTAGTTACCTGTCGTCGGTAAATGAATCCTTCATAATAAAAAAAATGACCATCATGACTTTACCCATGATGCGTGCAACTTTCGCTTTTTTCGAAGGTGGAGAAGAATTTGACTTCCATCGGGACCTTTGCCGTTTCATCCGAGTCGTAATGGAATATGTAAGACTTATCGACGGTTACTACATTACGCAAAAAGTGTCTTCCACGGTTTGTCCTCCATCCAAAAATTTAGCGCACCGACGAAGACATGTAATGGCTTTGTCGAATGCTTTTTTCAACTTTTCGTACTTTAAAGAAGCTGACTTTTTTAAAACCAGACACAAAAATGAATCGCGTAACGTCGATCAATATTTTTTCCTTGGTAGACGATTATTCGGCACAATTTACATGAACGATCGCCGACACTTAATTACCACAACAATCGATGTGAAATCGACACGGAAGTTTGACAACATATCTGTCTACTTGCATGCGTGCAGACTGGTACTTAGTGCGCTTTAAATTTCCCTGCGAAAATTAAGGCTCATTACTTTTTGGACTACCCGCCATATTACAAGTTATCTATTTTTTTTAGTATTATTAATATTATACGTGATACAGATCTTATGCTGCTCGGACAGGATTATCGGGCAGGAGGTTATAAACTTTTCTCACTTTTTCTCAAAAGAAAGGAATTAAAAAAATTCCCGTTTAAATACACTAAACAGTGCGACATAATCAAATACGGTATATAGTTCCTTTTATAATATTAAATTAATCAGTCTGAATTAAATCTGAGAATTTTTTTTTAATTTTAAACAAATTTTTCACAGTTCAGCAAATTAACTTCCGAAAGCAATTTTATTTATAGAAAGTTATTTATTTCAATCTAAAAAATCTATGATTCGAGAAGAAAACATCGTTATTAGTAAAATCTCCGATCTTTTCAAAATATTCGCGGTAGACTCCGTTTTGCGCATAGGAAATTTAGAAAGATGCGTATAAATCTATAATGTACATATTAGGTAAGTAAACGCATTTTGTTCAATTAATATTTATATTTGGTTTGTACAATACCGACACTATGATTTTTCACGACGCTGTCATTCCGAAGTATGTATCTTTATTATTTAATTAATATTACGTCTACTGTCAAGAAAAATTTGTTGTCGGAAAAATGTTGAACAATTTATCATTTCGTAAAATTAAATGTAATAAAATCATGTCGTTTAATAACCTAAACGGTTTTAGGGAGGTAAAAAGTCTTTCGCCAAGACTATATCGTCATTTCAAAAATTCAAAGCATCCTGTAAAAGCGTTACTAGAAAAATTATTGAGGAGTGAACTTCTCGTCGCCGTTTACGCTTAGGTTTTATATAAAAATTCCAACTCTAGGTGCTCTTCAGCCTTCATTATATTCACCGAAAGCAACTGTATAATGAATACCATTAATCTTACAGAAAATCACACGTAGGAAAGACAGATCGTGTACAAAAACAAATTAACGCATCGCTTTCTCTTACGCGTTTTACAATAAACAGGTGTAAATAAATATATGTTAATACAGTATAGATGTAAGTAGTCACGACTGAGTATCGTTAATCGGAAATGAGACATCGATCGCTGTCGTAAATAGGATAGCCGTTCGCAAGAATAACTAGCATCTCGCAACCGATTTAGCTAGGAAAAGTACGGAGTTAAACACTGAACGCTTCTTCCCCGATCTCGCTTTACGGTTACAAATTAACACTCCAAGCCTAACGAAATGCAGATAAAATTATTCCTACTAGTTAATTATTCGTTTAAAAAGATAACAACTCTGCTTTTTGTAGATCTTTACTTCGCAGGTGGCATATGGTCATACGAATACCTGATACGAGTAGTATAAAACAATCGACCATTATACCTCATTATTTTGAAGAACAATGCATTACGTACAAAAAATCTGCTCTCTGTACACGATTATTAGAGAATACTCTCCTTCATCTATGAATTTCTTTTAATATAATTAATAACTCATCAGTTAGCCGACGATGCTAATAGGCTACTTTCATATACCGGTTTTTCGGTCGAAAAATGTTCGTATAATCTTAGTGTTAAAAAAATTTGGTTTACTTAATGTTTAAAATAATAAGTAATTTTTCTGTACTATCAAAATAAAAAATATATATATTATGCAATAAAAATCACATTTTAATAGTTCTTTCCTAAAATTGTTTGCGTGAATGTCGATCGATTGGATCAACTAAAAACTAAAATTCTTTTGTTAAAAGAAAACTATTACATTGTATACAGCTCGTTTTCAATTAAACAAAAAACAAAAATCAGTTAGGAGTTTAGTTACATGTTGAAAAAAAAGAGTCCTTTAATCGCCTTGCTGAATTGTTTTGATACATGTAAACTTCTGTTCGATAAAAAGGGGTTTGAAAGGCCATTATGGTAACAGATCGATATTAGTTAACTGGAAGCGGTACGTAAACGATCGGTAAAGGTTTCTTTTTTCTTTTTACTACCTGAAAAACAAGCTTGTTCTACCATGTTTCCAGGTAAAAACCAATGTGTTAATACTAATGTCGGTCTGAATTGTTTATTCATTTATTTTTTCTGAAGAACTTTTTTTTTGAATTCAGATGTTTTCATTCCTTAATAATGTAAAATTACTTTTTTATTTTTTTTTTATGGTATAGGAGGTTATTTTTTTTTACAAAAAAGAAATGCTACAAAAGTAGTTTGATCCGTGGTTTGAAAACCGTTGTAACTGTTAAACGATTATGTAGAGATATGAATTTTTTTTTTCATTTTTTTTTCACAAAAGTTTGATTAAAAGTAACTCATCTATCAGAGTGGTTTTTTTTTGTATTATTTCTTTAAAATAATAATACATAGCAAAACTTTAATTTGATGGGCGTAATTTTAAATTAAATTTTCGTAACTCAAGTCTAAGATGAATAATTTAAATTAAATGAAAACAAGTTAAATAAATGATTTTAGAGAAATACCTAAACCGGTCTCTTAAAATTTTGTACAGCAAGAGACCAGGCAATAAAGTTTTATTTTTTAAGTAAAAAACCAACTTAAGCCGACTTTTCAAATGAATTCGCTAAACAGGATGACGAAATACAGTTAAACACATCATATTATTAAAAATTATAAATTTTCATATTAATGGAAAGTGTTTTTTTAAAAGCGTTTCGAAGCTTACTAGAAATATCTTACTGGAATTCCTCATTAACAACAGTCCTCTTAAAAAGGTTAGGAAATCCTTTAAGTATATTTTTTTTTGTACGCTTGTTCATTAAATTAAATTTTTTTTTTTTTAAGAGTTTAGTTTTATATAATTTGTTAAAATATTCATATATATACATATTCTACAACTGAATGTATGTAGATCCATTCTGTTTGATGGAGTATTTATTCCAGTTTTAGTTTAATTTATTTTCTTCAAAGCAGCTGTGTTTGTCAGCAGAATATTATATTATCTGCTACAATAAAGTTATGTATTTTGTTTCTTAATTATTATTATTATTTTTGCCGGCCTCCGTAGCCGAGTGGTAGCGTCTCGACTTTTCATCCGGAGGTCCCGGGTTCGAATCCCGGTCAGGCATGG
>JAAAKQ030002490.1:0-18885 GCA_010016005.3 Zanna intricata | reverse complement strand
AATTGTTAGGGATGTAGGATGTAGGAGGTATACTGAAATGAAACGACTGGCATTCGATAGGGAATCTTGGAGAGCTGAATCAAACCAGTCAAATGACTGAAGACCAAACAAAGAAATATTTTTAAGCTGCAGCCATTTATTTAAATATGATGATGTAAAATGTATGATAAATATAAAATGTAAATAAGAAGATTTTATGATATGTACAAAACCTGCCATTTCACATTTCCAATACATCCTAATTAGAATTAGCAATAAGAAACAATAATAAATTGTTGCATCACACAGAATAATTAACAAATATGTTTTGAAATTATTCAATCTATTCTGTGAACACAATATTCATGGTAAAATAGAGTGTGACTTTGAACGTGATTTTATTCACAATTTTGCAATTATACACTCCTCAAGCTTTTTGAAAAAAATTTGTTTTGTTTTCTTTTTCCTAATTATTATAACTTACTTCGTTACATTTGTAATTTACCAAAATTAGTATCTTTTTAATTATAATATTGGAATAACAAATAAATCTTTTACATAAATTAAACTTAAACAATTCAGTTGTAATAATTATGTACATCAACAAATGAAAATGTAATTTTTTTTTTACAAAATAATTTAAATAATATGAAATTCCTATTATATGCAAATAATTGTAAAAAGTATTAAAAGAAAAAAAATAAAAATAAAATATTTTATGAAAAAAATAAATAAAAACAAAATTATTTAATGTAAACGATAATTTTCACAGATGTAAATAATCGCTTTCACTTTCTGTATTAATCAGCAGAAACTGAAATATGATGTAATTTATAAAAATTGTGCTGTTAAAATGCTCTGAAAATTAATAAAACACAAATTTTTTTTGGTTTAGCATCCTGCGATTGTAATTTTATAATATTATCATTTTACATAACCCAGAAGGGCAATGTCATGTTATTTAATGCATTATTTTTATAATAGTACATCAAATAATTTTTCCACAAACATACGTCCAGTACCTATTACACGCAAATATAGCTTAGATAAATTTAAAATCATAGAATATGTAAATTTAAGTTCAATAAGTAAACAGTTTCTATTATTAATGTTATATATTTTTTTCATTGGATTTATAGCACTAAATTTTTTTCTATGTAAAAAATATTGACTCCACATAAGATTTCTGTGTGCACTGTGTCCCTATTATAACTACATTATTAAAAAGAAGAAAGAAAGAAAAGTAACAGAACAAAACCTTGAACTGTGATAACTAATGCGATACATAATTTTTTTCAGAACATTTTAAAAAACCTCTTAAGTCCATTCCATATTACACAAAACTATTACATTAATAAAACGTACAAAATCTTCATAATAATTACTTTCAATGAAAATTAATTTAAACATGGACAAACAATACAAAAAGTACTTACTTTTAGTGGAAATAAAAAATACACTTTTAATAGTTATTAATGAAATAGTAGGTATAGCTAAGTTTATGTAACACACAATTGTTGCTGAATAATCGATTGATAGACAAATGGTATAATAAGTTGACAGATTATCGTCTACCTCTACCCCTACCCCTTCCGCCTCTTCCACCTCTACCACCCCGACCTCTACCTCTTCCTCTTGTAGCACCTACAAAATAAAATAATTATAAATGCATAATTATGTACAAAAAATCCAGGTATTACCAGCATGACTTTCAATGAAAAATTATTTTTAACAATTAAAAAAAAAATTTTAAACAGCCAATTTCACAGAGAAGGGCAATAATAGCAATAATGATCAACAATAAATGAGATGATTAACAATAAAACAGGGGTTTAGGATACCTAAATTAAGCTCATTGAATCTAATTTTAACTCCACACTGATGTTTTACACAATATTAATAAACCATTAATTGTAACATATACTTTACATACTATAAGATCTATTTTCCTTTGCACCCAAACAAAAGAAAGGTTGTGCTTAAAGCATCTAAAAAAATTATAAGGATAATGGGAATACTCAAATAAAAAAAACCAGTGGAAAAAAGTAAAGATTGAGGCAATTTATAAACAATAAAGATGTTTTACCGGCTCATAATAAGGATACATTTTTCATTAAAAAAAATACATGAGATATCCAAACATCTTTCTTATATCATCCAACCTTTGTAATTACACAGTTTAGAAAAGGAAAATTCTTCAATTTCTTGTACACGGTCTTCAACTTTCTTTCTTAATCTTTTTACCAATGAACAACCACATACATAGTACCTCCACTGCAACAACTCTCATACTGGAGTACTATATGTGGTTTTAAGCAAAGCAATTTTAAACTCCAAATTGCTTTTCTAAATAGCAAAACAATTGTTTAGAAAAGAACAAACTTTTTTTGCACATAGGTAATACCTCTGATCACCTATGATCTTTGATAAGTCTTCATACTAATAACAATAATATGATCTTTGATAATAATAAGTTTCCTTCAAGTGTTACTCAAATTAAATGGCTATTCTAATAAAAGCAATTACAGGCAGACAACATCCTTCACTCACTGACAGATGCTCAGGAGGAGCTTGCCTTTTATAAATTTTTAATTCTTCATATATTTAAATCCTATAATTCTTAGAATTTTAAACTTTTATTCCATCTAATATTTTCAAAATCTACAAAATCAAGTATAAGAAAAGTTAAAGATTTTGGAAGTCCATGTGTCTGTCTACCAAGATTTATCTGGGATTAGAATTCTAAAATAACTCCTTTGTACCCACTTTTTAGAATATATGCCCTTACACGGTTTTGGTTTTCATCTAGAACATCCTTCAAATTATTCTAGTATTTTAGATTCATGAGATTTTTAACTGATTCTAATGTAATAGTTGTTTTTATCTGTTACTGCTAAATTTAGGATTACAATCAGTATTATAATCAGTAGTGAAGATTATTTCCCAGCTTCATACAGTGTTTTTCTTCACTACATGACACTGCATTTCCAACAGTCTTTCATCTATCTCTAATGTAAATCTTTATCAAACTCAGAACTCAATGAAAAAAACCTCCTCTGACTCATTTTTTTTTTCTCCAGCATGACATCATGTTGGAACACCTATTAAATTCCATTACCAAAGGCTTCTATAAGATCATTGCTAATCACTTAATACATACTAGTTATTATCCAAGTTCTTGGTCAAAGTACCACCAAGGATGCCTTAGTAGAGTATGTCAGAGTTTTGACAGGAATGAGACTTTCTAGAAATCTACCCTTATCTTAAGCTATAGAGTCAATCCATTTGAAGTAACCCAAAAACCAACCTGGTTGCTTGACCAATTCAAACAAATTTGATACTTATCCACTTGTTTTCTACATGTCTCAGGATCTTAAAACTATTTTTTTTTTTTTTTTTTTTTTTTTTAAGCAGTTGTGACAGTCATTTTTGTTACAATTTTGATCTTGATGATATTTGGTTATGATTATTACAACCTTGTAGTGGCCAAAAAATATTTTTTTAAATTTAAAAAAAGGTTTTTCTTGAATAATACACTATTGTCTAGCTTGCCAACAGGTAAAAACAGCCATTTTGGCCAATTTTTCCATGAGCTGTAGCATTCTTATTTTACATTGTACTGAGGAGCAAAAAGGGCTTCTTGGAAAGAGGAAAGAGGAACTTTATCTTAGTGTACTCAAAATTCATTTTTTTACATAACCAGATCTTGTAATGTTTACTGAAGTTACGTTTACAAATTGTTCTTTTTTCAAATTTTGGGCCCAAAATTAATAATGAAGAGCTTAGGGTAACAGGCCTGTTTTTTTACTTTTAACTCTTAGGTACTAGTAGTACTTATTTCCAAATGTCCTTTATTAAAAAAAATGGCTGCCAAATCTTAAGATTTTAAAAATGTCTTGTTTTTGGACACCAAAAACCCATATGCGAGACAAGTGGCAAAAATCTGAAATGTTTACAACAGTAAGTACTCTTTATGTACTTTAAAACCATATAAAATTTATTTTGTTACTTGAAGGGATTGACAAGTAATGAAGCCAACAAAACTGCTAAAAACACTGTTCCTTCTAACCATGAATGGAACCACAATAAGCATCAATCTATTAAGAAAAGTATTTTCTTCAATATAGATAGCAAAAAGCTAATATTACAGTTACAGCATACTGTGTTGAGGTGGCATCCGTTTAATCAGAAAGTACCACGTTTTTATTAATATAATACACAAGAAACTTTTTTACTTTCCATAAACATCTACAAAAACACTGCAAGTTGTGCAAATTTGAGTTTTTTATTATATTCTTTATCAAACTTTTATCAGTCTCATCAGAGACATTTGAAGTCAAAATTGAATTTAAAAAAAAATTAGTCTTCAAAATTTCATAAAGATTTAGGGATAAATATATCACCATTAATATTATTTATACTAAAACTGCTAACATATATCTATACATAATAAAATAATTCAAACTGTGTAAATGACATCCCTGCCTCTTGAAAAAAATTACCAAAAGTGAAATTTTACCATTTTTCATGTTCAACTTTATTGGTAATTTTCTCATAGAAAGTGAGGTAGGTAGATAAACCATTGGACCAATTTTTTACCTTGAGAAAATTTTATTAAATTGCTTTTTGTCCTTCCAATCCTTTTTGTGCTTCATCCCTCCAGGATCAATAGTTTTTTAGTTATGATTTTTTTCTGTAAATCCTGTTATAATTTTTCTGTAAATCACAAAAATAGGTGTGTGTGCACCATAACAAAAATGGCTGCCACAGGTAAACAGCTTAAATAATAAAAATAATTAAAAAAATAGTGTAGGAAACTAGTGAGCAAGTTTCAATTTTTTTTTTAATTGGGCAAGCAACCAGCTTTTGTTTTATTTAGACACTTTCAAATGGACTGACCCTATAACGTTCCCTTGTCATTTCAACTGCAAAGTTGGATGATGGAAAAGCCTAATAATAGCAGAATCCTCCAAAGAAGACATTACTATATTAATTACACTCGTAATTTCGTTACTACATATTACTGTATTGTTTTTAAAAAATTACATGTACTTATAGCATGTAAACAATTGTGTACCTCAAAAGCTACCTGTACAGGATAACCACACTTAAATTTTAGATCTCTTACTGCAAAAAATACTTAAAACATTATCCACAGTTTCCAAATAAAAGTGCTACATCAATTCCACCTACATAGTAATGAACTAGTAGCTGAAGAAACTCTTTACATAAATGTTTGAAATTCCATTATAACTCACACCTAACTTAAGTCACATTTTAAAATTATATTTATAGATAAATGACTAAATTACCTCTTGCAGCATCTTTTTTCTTCGCTCTCGCTTTAGGTGTGTCATCAATAAGTAATGTTTCCAAAGGTAATGAATCCGGCAGAATATAATATCTAATATTGTTTCCTCTTATACTTAAGGTATCTAATTGAACTGGATCTCTATTCTTTATGGTCATTTTAACGGCTTTCAAATGGGTATTCATCGCCACATCCACTCCTGTAAAAATTTAATGAGTTTTTAGAATATGAGACTTGTGAGATTTATTTTAGGAAAGAGGTTCTAATTGCCAACATCCAGCTATACTAGAAAGGTCACAAATATTTTAAAGTAAAATTAGTGATTGGAGAGATTGGCAAGATGTATTTTTGTACGTTATAAAATACACTTATATAACTATTAAATATCTTACACTTGTACTTTTTAATAAAAGCTATTTTAAAAGGGAATAACTTTAAACATTATGAATTGAATCAACACAAAACGTCCACAACCAACATTTTGTTTTAAAACTAATGTCTCTTGGTAATCTGAACAATCAAGAGCCTAATTTGAAAATATTCTTTTATCAAAATTTACTGTAGATTTATCATTTATTTGTTGAAATAAATAATTTTGATTATATATTCAAAATTAAAAAAGTAGAATAAATAATCATTTTTCAAAAATAATTTTGTAAAGTAATTAAAACAGAAAAATAAAAATAAATGTTAAAATAAATTGCATAGGATTTTTTTTTTTTTAATATTAGTTGGGAATTATTCAGAGAAAATTCTGTTAATACCAGTGGTTTTATAGCTGTTGGGCACATTTTTCTTGAAAATTAACCAACATTTCTATAGAAATATATAAATCTTGGATGTGGTTTGCGGCATTCTTCCTTGTTAGATAACTTCAATTAACATATTTCACTCAATGACTTTCAGGTGGCCCCCTGCCATCATTTAAAATTTATTATTTCAAAAATTTTAATAATTAATCTTTTCAATTTTAAATTAATATAATTACAGTTGTGTTGCCATTTTGTTTTAAATAGGCAGTTTAATTTTTTTATAAGGTTTTCCTCATTTTTGGTCTTGCAAAGAACTATAAACAAGGTATCACATGACATATATTAAATTAAAAGTTTTAAGCCACCACTGCCCCTTGTCCAACCTGAAGATCGAACACTCTGAACTGCAACTTACTGAGCCAGGCTTGCTCCTTATCATGATTTTGAAAAATAGAATTGGAATGCCTGAAGTAACAAAAAATTAGAGGGGAGCATACAACCATACTACTAGCTAATTGAAAGAAATGCATATTTCCTGCCATTCTGTTCTGGACAATCAGAATTTAGTTTTAATAGTATAATTTTCTCAACTCTTCAATTTTTTTAAAATTATATATCAAATGAACAATTTTTTGAGTTGCTCCCCATCCTTCAAAAATCAAAAAAGAAATATTTTCACTGAAGTATCCTCTCAGTACAATGAAAAATGCCACAAACCACTTCTAGTTAACTCAATAAAAAAAAAAGTTAAGAGCGTGGAGTAAGTTTTTCAACCATACAGTATACGCAATTGATTCCAAAATTGCACAGTGATCTCTCAAGAAATGATTCTATAGCCAAAAATAAGAAAAACGTTCATACAAACATAGGTTATAAACAGTTTGTTAGCAACCTTCAGATCACAAAACATTTGGCCCTCCTTCCTGCTTCCTCTGTGAAATTAAACCATACTAAAATTCTTGGGATACATACAAATCAAGGGATAAATTTGGCTTGCTTCCTTATGGTTTTTTATCTAAGAAATTGAATAAAAGTGGTCCCAGACTTCTATTGCACTTAGGTTTTAGAAAAACTGGATAAAATATGAAAAGGTTTATTGGAAAATATTTTAGATTCGGAATAAAATAAATAAAAATTTTTAGTTAGCTTTGTAGAGAATTAAATTCTGAGAAGTTCAACTTTAATTACAAACAAAACATACAAACTGGATTGGAAAAGTGATACAATCACATGCAACATTTTCATTAATATTTGAACAACATAATGTAAATGAAAACAAATACAAAACTTATCAATCACAAAAAAAAATTAAAAGTAGATTTAAAAAAATAACATATATAATTTTTGTTTTTTCCCCAAAGATTATTAAATATCAAAATAGTTATTTGATAAAGCTGCAAACATTTCTTCAAAGCAGTTGGTCAATGTGGTTGCTATTCGGTTTAACACATAGTTCAGCTCAAAAAATCCATGCTGGCCAAGCATGTCTAATATCATTATTATTATTCCTAATATTACCTATAACTTTTACTATATGATCTCTCAATTCTTCTAGTGTGCCAATATGAGTTGTTAGTCTATTCTCCTCATATTGGCACACAAGAAGAATAAAGACTTCATCCAATCCCAAGGATAAAATGCGTAAGATCAATAAAATATGGCCATTTTACTGGTGTGTTTAGACCAATCCACTGTTTATTACATGTGTTACTTAAATGGCTCAATACATCATGAAGTTAGGAAACAGGTACTAACATATTTCAAAAATCATATCTGCATGTACATGCAAGTGGAATATCTTCCAAGAGTTGTAAGAAATTTGTTTGCAAAAATGCAAGTACCAATCTCCATTGAGCCATGACAGTAAGAAAAAAGGGCCTATGAGATTATCTCCAAGACGACCACAGCACACATTAAACAAAAAAAGTATGATGGAAATGATTTGTAGCTGTCTTACGGAGATTTTCTTCTGCCTAAGTATGACTGTTTTGATAATTTACAATACTATGTCTTGTAAAATAGTATTCATCAATAATTAAAATATTACTTAGGAAATTAGGGTGTTCATATTTTCTAATTAACTATTGAGGGCAGGGACTCGTGGCAGGGTCCTGTAACTCAGCTACTTTGAGAGCAGGAAAATTGGTCCTGGTTATGCCCATTCGTCATATCAAATTGCATACAGGTCACTTTCTGTCCGCACGTGTGTTAATCTGGTGATGAAAATATTAGATACACTTTGATATAAGACTGCACAAGACACTAACATTTACATTCATCCTCTGATGTTAAAACCTAATGGTAGTTCCAAAGGAAACTATGTATATAAAAATTAACCGTTGGCAGAATTTTATCAATTTATCAAAATGTGATAGTAATAACTCTGGTAAACATGTTTTACAGAATGAGTATATTTGTTGCTAATATGTTCGTCATCCACTTGCTTGCAAAACATGAAAGTAAGTAAAACCATAAGTAAGCAACAAATCTATCCCTCGATTTGTACCCCAAGAATTTTAGTATAGTTTAATTTCACAGAGTGCAGAAAGCAGGACTAAATGTTTCACGATCCAAAACTAGCTAACAAAACATTTTCTGATTTATGTTTATATGGATTTTTTTTTTTATTTTTGGCTATATGAATCATCTCCTGAGAGATTGTCATGCAACTTGTAATCAACTGCTCTAATATATATATATATTGTATAAAACAAAGAATTTATATATATATAATTTTTAAGTCTGTATTATATTTTAATGTAGATTTATAACAGTAAAAGTTGTTCATATAAATATAATTTAATTAATTTTAACTAGTACATAGCAAAAATAGCAGCAGAAAAATCACATTTTACAACTGTTTTTTCCAACTCTTTGTGAGATTTTCAGTGAAATTATTTTTTTTAATTTATAAGGACTTTTTTATTACAGTATCTACACTTTCTTTGCATTTGTCAAAAAACCAATATAGCGATATTTTGTTGGAAAGGCTCGGTAGATGTAAAGTTATTTTCATCCACTCCAATTACCAACCAAGACAAATTTTTATAATTACTTTTAAAAAGCAGAAATCAATTCATACACTTATTTATATAAAAATCAGTAATAAGATACGCATACAAAAAAGATTTAATAAATTAATTTCGTAGATATAAAAAAAACACTTAAATCAAAATGCAGTAATATAAAACAAAACGATAACCATCAATAGACAGAAATTAATAATTAATACACAAAAATAGATATCAATATTCATCAAGGTGGTTTTAACCACCACTGTATTTTGTGGTGCGAGTGGTAGCGCCTCGGACTTTCATCCAGAGGTCCTGGGTTCAAATCTTGGTCAGGCATCGCATTTTTCACATATGCTACAATTTATTAAAGTAAATTCTCTGTTTATTATATCTCATCCTCTGAAGATAAAACTTAACGGTGGTTCCACAGGTTAAAAAAAACCACTGTATTCAAAATTTTGATTTTGGTAATTTTTGTCATTAATTTATCAATGGGATATTAAGTTAAGTACGATAGTATCTTACTGAAAATCGTGTTTTCATTTAAAAAGAAAGGCTTGAAATTCAATCAGAGATCATTTCAAATACAAAGAGAATTATATAGAATCTCTGATGAAAATGGCGAGTACAGACAATTTCAATAAATGAAACAAAAGAGCTGCTAAAACTTCAACATAAGTTTTCTGAGGTTGACAGAAAACAATAATCTTGCACTATAAAAGTAATTTTATCAATTCAGCGAAAAAAAAGAATCCTTAGACCTCATTATATTGTCTTGCTTTTTTTTCTAAAAAGCAATAGAAATTTCACTTTTTTCTCTTAATTTGATTTGAAAAGTATCATTCATCAATAGAATAATTAAATTGAATTTAATTATTTCAATTGCTTAGCTATTATTTTTTGTAATTTTATTAATTTTTATTTTTTTATTTTTCAAGATTAAATCTGCAAGTTAGATCACTTTCCTGTTTTTTTTTACCTAAATTAGTTTTTATTTAATTGGCTTTACTTTGAGAGTTGAAAATTATTATACTAAACTGAAATATAATGTAATTTATTAAATTTCATTATATTTCTCAAGTCTGTACTTTGTACAGATTTTTAAGACATACTTCATATATAAAAGTAAAAAAGAGTAACAAAAAAATAAGAAATAAAGTTTAAAAATACCTGTAATTGTTCCATGTACTTGAGTGCCATTCTTTAATTCAATTGTAACAGTCTCATGACTTAACTTCATTAAAAACCTGCAAAAATAAATGGAAAAAATCTTTTAAAATGATTAATTAATAAATGTATACATACTTAAAAAATGTTAAATGAGCATACACTGTAATTTTATTTTTGTGTCAATTCCCTGTAAAAGTAGTTCAGAATGTTTTGCAATGGAAATATATAACATCAGATACAGCTTAACTGAAATATGCAGACCATAAAATTCAATACTAAACTGAATATGAAAAATAATAAAAGCAAATATTAACAGTAAAAAAATTTATATTGTTAGACTTAAACAGATACATTTCTAAATAATTTTTAGGTTTATATGAAATCTCATGAAACAACTTATACAAATCAATGATCTAAGCAAAAACAGCTGAAAATAATTACATATGTCAATTAGAAATATCAAATTGCAAAAAAAAACTTTTTCGCATAGTAAAATAAATTAAAAAAAATTTTATTTAGTTTACTACAATTCCCACAATACAATAAACTTCTGTTAACTTATAGTAGCATAAGTGCTGTTACATACTTCATCTTTCAAAATATGGAATTTTCCTTAAAATTAATTAGAAGTTGCTATTAAAATGCAATTATTAAACATATTAATGAATCAAGTACAAAATCAAAGTAATACCATCAAAATACTTCTAATAGCTTCTTACTGTTAAAAAAACTTGAAACAGCAAGCTTAAAGAGTTAAGATATATGTAATTAAAATGGAGAGCATTTATTAAATACTGAAAATGTTTATGAACTCCTACAGCAAGTGAAAAACTGAAAATATTGTGTTTTCACAACATGTCTATGAATGTAGAGAAAAAATTAATTATGATTATGAAAAATTAAACAATAAATAAAATTAATGATTCAAATGGTGTTGTAAGATGTTAGAATTAGAAAAGGGTAAAGATAAAGAAAAGCCAATTACAGTAATTTTGGTCTGAGACAATGAGCATATAAAAAAAAGTATCTATATATAAATTGAAACTAGAGGGTCACAAAACAAAACACAGATAAAACTGAATACAAATAAACAATGTATGCAAAGGTTAAGCAGCAATTTAAAAAAAATCAATAAAAAACCCTTTTATTAAAATAAATACATAAACATGTCCCAAAAGGTTATATCTTCAATTACAAAAATGAATCAACTATCATAATGTGCTTAAATATACAAGAGCTAAGTACATAACTTGGACAATGTAATACTGGGAGATTCCAAAAATTTACTGAGGCAACTTACAGATAAGAGGTCTCATTTCATAAAAACCACATTAAGTTTGTCAACCACTATTCACTTTGGTTGGATATGGCTTCCTTTCTGTTCAATTTGGTTCTATTTCGTTCCAGAATCAGAAATTCAACTAGTCAAGCATTACCTCTACAGCAAAATTTAAAGTTCAACAAGATCAGCAAGCAAAGATGGTACATAAACCTGAATTTTAATGAAACCCCACAAAAATAAATCTAGCAGGGTCAAATCCTGGGAAGCAAGGTAGCCATGCAATTGGGCCTTCACGACCATCAACCAATCTGGGAATCAAATATCAAGAAAATCTCAGACTTCTAGGCAGTAGTGAAATGGTGGCCAGTTTTGCTGATGGTAATGGTGACCAGGCTTGGTCATCATCATCTAATTGAGAAAAGTTTTGAAGCAAGTTCAAATAAACGATATCATTTACAGTTGCCTCCTGGAAGAACAAGGTATACAGTATTTGTTTGCTTAGGGAACAAAAAACATTGACCTTATGGCTATCACAAATGTGCTGCAAAGTTTCATGAGGATTTTGCTATCTCATATTCAGCCTTAACATTTTCACCTTGCCACTGATGTAGATGTTGACTAATCACTAAAAACTGCATTGTCTGCAAATATATCCATCATTTCCACACAAAATTGCAGCCAAGCAACTTTGTTATCATTAGTAATGCGTTGAACAATAGTGAGTTTGAATGGCTTCAAGTGCAATCATTTACATAATTCACGTGATACAGTTGTTTGTGGAATGCCAGTCTCGTGTGATGCATATCGAGTTGATTTGTTCAGACTATGAGAAAAGCTTTCTCCGAGTTGTTATACAGCAGTTTCAGGGCTCCATGAGCATTCTGGTGATTTTAAATGTTTATCAAACCGTGTCTCAACAAAGGTTTGGTGCAAAGAGTAAATTATATGCCTACTAGAAGGCTCTCTACCCCATATTTTCTACGAAAATTACATTGAACTGCATTACTGATAGTAAATCGTGAAACCAAAACATACAGCAAGCATGTTCCGCACCAATAAACACATCCATTTTTAATAACTATGGTGACAGCAGTGGTGATAGAATTTGGTACTAATGAACTACACAAGTCAAAACTTGATGCGTTTTCCTATGAAATGAGACCTCAACCGAATCTTTAAGTTACCTAAATCTATTTTTTATAAGCTTTTAAAATTTGTGAAGTCATTTTTTAATCATCTGTATTTTAATGGACAGAAATAATCAATAGCAATATTCTCTTTTGACCAAGACACTTGTAATAAGTTATTCAGATGATAGAGAATCTCTTAAAAACTACAAACAAATAAAATTAATTCAATAAATGATAATAATAGAGCTTAATATAAACTCTAATAACATATTCAAAACATAAAATTCTACCTTGTATACTATTATGAATAAATACTTATGGTATGTGAACATTAGTCTTCATATCGATAATGAAAATTTTATGTTAGCTGTAGTATACAAATCTCTTAGTTATAATCTGTGTCAATTTACTACATAAGTAGAAGAGTTTCTACAAACATACTTTGTACTCAAAAAATAAGTTATCGTACAAAATTTAAAACTAAATGTATCATCATAACATGACATTAATGAAAAAAATTTATCATTTATATGTATCAGTACTACATGAAGAAAACTGGGTTAAATTTTGTTATATGCCTGATAGACACTGTACTACTTCTACATCATCTCTCAGTTTTACATGACAAAATTAACTTAAACTTGTTTCTTTTTCGCTAATTCACACCATTTTAAATATCATTATTTAATTCAATACAATTTTCTATTTAGTTTAAATATCACTTTTGTTGTTAATAAGTAATATATAGTTTTATATTTCATTTTTATTAGACAAGTGAAGCAAGCATTAGTTTAGCAAGTTTGGTTAGATTAAGGATATTTTTATACGGATTTGAATATTAGATCATGGATAACAGTGTTCTTTGGTGGTTGGGTTTCAATTAACCACACTTCTCAGGAGTGGTCGACCTGAGATTGTACAAGATTACACATCATTTACATTCATACATATCATCCTCTTAAGTAATACCTTACTGTAGTTCTGGAGAATAAACAGAAAAAAAGAGATAGATGAGAATAACAAACATAATGAGCATTAATGTAATTTCCGTGCACTGAACTTCATGATATTAACATAAGCTATCCTAAAGCTGTTGCTGCTTACTAACCAAGTCTAATTAACATTAAATATAAATAATAAAACAAGATAAACGTCTGTTTAATGAATCGTGAATCATTATTAGAAAACTAATATTATCAGTGGAGACTTAAAAAATTTAGATGTGATAAAGATATAGTTCAATGTAAAAAGGAGTTTAACAGGAAACTGTAGAAAACTCTTCTAAAGTTTAAATGTTACACCAATTGGTCAAGTTTTGCAAATGTTAATAACACAACTTGTGTTGTAAAAGAGAAGATTATTGATAAACTCGTAGAAATCAAACCAAAACAAAAATAAATTGTTTATAAAAATAAACAATTTGAGGGTTTAGATAATAATAAAAAAAAGAAAATTTCTTCAAGATTATTTGAAACCAGTTAATGACAATCAGGGTAATGTGAAAGGCAGTGTAGAGTCATTGTATATGCAGTGTCCCACGAAGCAATGGCCACATCATTAAACTCATTCAGGATACTAAAATGTCTTACCTCTTATCATTTTACTGGTTTCTACCACTTTGAAAATACATTTGAATATTGGCAATATCCATAAATATGAATCTGTTTATTATTTACACCAAATGAAACCAGTTATTGTTATTCATTTTTAAACGCAATTTAGCAATCAAATGAAACCACTTTCTTTATTTTTACCATGAATGCCATTCTAAAATTTTTTAGTCATACCATTAAAAGTTTGTGCCTAAGCGTAAACTGATATTTAATCTAATGTGATCTGGTAATTGTATATAATTTATTAGTAATGTTGTAAATTATATATTTAACTGCTTTATGTATTTTTTAGTAGGATGCTTTATTTCTTGGAAATTACTTTTATCTGTCATTTATTTTGTGTGTGTGTGTATGTATATATATATATGTATAATATTATTATAATATATATAATATTTTATTTTAAATACAGTTTAAAAAATTAATACCTGCTTTTACAAATACAACCATAGAAATTTATGTAAAAAAATTAATGATGAAATAACTAAAAAAAAATTAATTTAAAAACCGAAATTTGCAGGTGATCCTGAAGTCAATCACAATGCTCTGAAATTTTATTTAACAAACACTTAGCAATAATAATGATTGACATAATTGGTTTTAAAATGTAAGCTGAAACGCAGACATTAAATGATAGCTTTGTTAGGTTTTTTCAACATAAACGATGTTAGATAGGCAGTGACAAAATAAAACCAAAATAGACCATAAGACAGGTTATCGGTAAGTAAACAAACGTACTGGGGCCGATCAATCTGCAAGTTTTCACTTAATTTTTTTAATATTACACCGTTAGTAATTAATAACTAATCCAGATGTAGTATTTTAAAAGTTAAACGGCAATCAAGATGTAACCAGAAACTTTACCGGTAAGAGTAAACTGTTGTTTCTCACGAAGTTACTGACAAACTCATATCAGACGCGCGAAATTTCCGCCATTTCTAACCTAAATGTTAATAATATGTTTGTATTTTCCAATTATATCCCTCGTATTCGAAATCTTCGAAAACTTATAACCAACAAAACATAAAAACACCGACAAACTATCTTCAACAAGAAAAAAAACTAAATATACGTTCTTATAATAAAGTAACCGGCATGCTGCCGAAATCAAGCGTTACTAATCTAGTCAATAAATAATCAGTAGAAAGAATTGCAAATACACACAAAACTCAACAAATACTCACTTCACTAGTTTCATCGCAAAAAATTATTGTTACAATAAACACAGATAATAAATATTTATATATATTTTCCTACTTTATCAACTAGCGTAACCAAAACGCAAACAATTACTACTGCCTACTAAATCACAAGAATAACCAACATTAAAATACAAGGAAGTTTTTATTGTGGTAACGTACATGTTAAAACAATTAAGATTTACATAAAAGTAAAAAGAATTGTAAAAAAAAAAATTGATAAAAGTGAGAAGAAACTCTAAGTATGTAAAACCTAAGAAGTACCGTCCAAAGAGAAAAAAATAAAAATGTGAGTTTAAAAATAAATAATATTGTTCAGTATTGAAAATTATTTTTTTTACCGTGTTTTATGTTGAAAAAACTTTTTAAAGTTATTCTTATTCAAAATTATTTAGCTTCATTTTTATTTAGAAATTTGGTAAGCCTTACAAAAAATAAAACCGCTCGTCTTAACAAATACAAAGTTTGAACTGTCGTTAATAGAAATGATTTATTCTCTTAATTATGATAAGCATTTTTGCATTAAGTAAGTTGTTTGTATATAGACAAATATTTTTGTTTAAATTTTGCGACAAATTACTTTGATTACAGAATAATTCCATGCGACCTATCATTTAAGTCTGGTCATTATATATCATTTAAGGGCTGGTCTAGTGGTTAAAGCGACATCGCAATTCATCTGAGTTTGAAGTCGAGAATTTTGAGGTTCAGATCCTAGCAAAGGCAGTTACTTTTATATGGATTTGAATAATAGATCGTGTGTACTGTGTTGAGTTTAAATTAACCACATTTCTCAGGACTGGTCGACCTGAGACTGCACAATTCTCTGAAGTAATATCTTACGATAGTTGCGGAGGCTTGACAGAAAAGAGAAAGTGTGAGCCATATCATTTAACAATTACATAATTACAGATGTCAAATAAATAAGAAACTTCAAGCAGTGGCTATGAAATCTTTATTTTAAAAATCTTCTAATGACTACATTATAGAAATTACAAGATCACAGAACAATCAAAACTTCCAAAAAAAATTAAAAATTCTGTTTTTTTTTTAACATAGTTTGAATGATGATTGGTTAAATTTGCTCAGTGCTAGCCGTCGTTTACTAATAGTGTTTTGGCAATCATCATTCCACCAAGAAACGGACAGGCGTCTAAGGGTTTCCCGATGTTTGTGGGATATATCTACTTGCATTCTCAACTATCAGAGAAGGAAAGGAGATAAGTTCATCAAAGGTATCTGCACCATCGTCCAAACTGCCTTTCAACAATCCATCTCCGTGAACTTTTATTAACCTTGCGGTCAACACCAAATGTTATATTAATTGGTCTTAATCACTGCCGTGGTCGTCCCAAGCAGACAAGTAAGACGTGGGAGTAAAATTCATTGTACACAAGTAAAGGTCAATGTTGGACTGTATACCAGACGATGAGGACATGAATGTGTATGAACCAACATTCAGTAGACAAAGATCTAAATCTTGTCTCAAACGGTTTATCATACTTCTATAAGGGGAGCAAGAAACATGAGTCCCAGGAAACATAATCGGCATTGAAATCTCGTACTATTAACACCAGCGATGGTATTTGCGCAAGGAGATTAGAAATTTCTAGAGCACTATACTCAAGAGTTCATTGAGAGGTACAGATTTCAGATATGCATTTTAAAAGGGACCTTGATTTTAACAGCAATAGCAGGAAGTGTAGCCACTGGTATTCCTCTAACTGAACCTCATTTCACATGAAAATAGCGACACCACCACTCTCTCTGCTATCTAACAGACAGTAGTATCTCTCACTGATATAGCCTCTGAGTGTTACCAAATCTTTTTGTAGTAGATGTTCACTGAATGATGCTAATAAATAAAAGGTAGTTAGATGAAGGAATAAAGATAAATACATGCCAAAGTTAGTTACAGGTGATCAGGTTTTTCTTTACTGAACTTTTGATTTTAAGGAAATTGGATGCTCTGGAATCGGGCGGTTCCTTTATCATATGAGGATATGGTAGTGTTGGGAGGAGAAGATTTAAATAAGTGGGAAAATGACTTCTGCTAATGTTAGCTTCACTAGTTGCAACTACTGACTTTCTATTCATCTTCGTTAACTCATTAAAGCAACCTGATCAGAAAACATTTGAACAAGCTTCTTTAGCTCACTGTGCAGGCAGCCTGCATTTACAGGAGCTTTACTTGCTGTCGCAACGGTGAAAGAGACATCTGGTTTAACAAGGTTTGGAGTGCTAAGTGTCTTTTTGTATTCTCTGCAGGTGACTGGAAAGAAATCTTTTGCTCAGTACAGATTTTTAGGATCGCCTTCTCTTCTTTGAAGGTTGGGCAATCTCGAGATTGTGCTGAATGTGTTTCCCCACAGTTAGCATATTTTTCTTCTTCCTAGCAGTCAGTGTTGTTATGACCTTCTTTGGCACATTGAGCGCAAATTGCGGTTTATTGGCAAGAAGATGTTGTATAGCCATACCCTTGGCATTGAAAACATCATTGTAGGTTGGGGATGAAAGGTCACACCCGAACGGACAGGTAACCCACTTTTATCTTTTCTGGTGGCACCAGAAAATTAAAAGTTATTATAAGTGAAGGTATAGGTTCTTCCATTCCGCTTTCTCTTTTTATTACACATTTAGTCTTTAAAACTTCTTGAGAATGGAGCTCACAAGCTATTTCAGCAACATCCATCTCTAGAAGATCTTGGCAAAAGATTACTCCTCGGCTGGTAAGGATTTGTGGCATACCACTTTTATGCTAATATTTCCTATGGTTTTCAGATTTAGAAGGGATTGGCTCTGTTCATCACTGAACGTTTCAACCAATATTGAGCCATCTCTTAGTTTCAGAACGTTTTTCGCAGAGCCACCTGAATCTGTTAATACATTTATTTATCAAAAAGGGAGAGACCATTTGAAGGGTGCCTCCTTCCTGTTTGTTTTTAAAAATAATAAATCTAATATTTTTATACTGTGGATGGCATGCAGCACCATTCACAGTATTTTCTTCAATGTAATTCTTTTCCTTATCGGACAATGTCAAGTAAGGTCTTTTCACTTGATTAACCATGGTGGTTTTTTCAGATGGATCACCAACTATCATAGAATTTTCTTGAGACCTTAAAACTTGGTCCCATGAGTGCCGACACTATGACTGACCACTTTCCAGCAGAGTGCACATATACTGGAGCTAGAGCTAATTACAACTGGGTTCGCCCAGGTGCCCAAAGGACATCGTTTGAGACTCACTATGTAGAGCCATTCACTCATTGGCACGATAGTTCCCATCTTGGGTTACGATTATGTTTCATACGGTGTCACAATGTCACCGAGTGTGTGTGTGTGTAGGAAGAAATAGTGTGCCGGCCTCCGTGGCCGAGTGGTAGCGTCTCGGTCTTTCATCCGGAGGTCCCGGGTTCGAATCCCGGTCAGGCA